>JAWPHD010009947.1:0-22500 GCA_037043455.1 Cyrtodaria siliqua
GTTCTTACTCATATATTTTCAGTTCTTACAAATATATATTCAGTTCTTACACATATATATTCAGTCCTTACACATATATTTTCAGTTCTTACACATATATATTCCGCCTTTAGACATATATATTCCGTTCTTACACATATATATTCAGTTCTTACAAATATATATTCAGTTCTTACACATATATATTCAGTTCTTACACATATATATTCCGTTCTTACACATATATATTCCGTTCTTACACATATATTTTCTGTTTTTACACATATATATTCCGTTCTTACACATATATATTCCGTTCTTACACATATATATTCCGTTCTTACGCATATATATTCAATTCTTACACATATATATTCAGTTCTTACTACATATATATTCAGTTTTTACACATATATATTCTGTTCTTACACATATATATTCCGTTCTTACACATATATATTCCGTTCTTAAACATATATATTCCGTTCTTACAGATATATATTCCATTCTTACACGTACATATTCCATTCTTACACATATATATTCCGTTCTTACGCATATATATTCCGTTCTTACGCATATATATTCAGTTCTTACGCATATATATTCAGTTCTTACACATATATATTCTGTTCTTACAGATATATATTCAGTTCTTACGCATATATATTCAGTTCTTACGCATATATATTCAGTTCTTACGCATATTTTCATTTCTTAAACATATATGTTTAGTACTTACACATATATATTCCGTTCTTACACGTACCTATTCCGTTCTTACACATATATACTCCGTTCTTACACATATATATTCCGTTCTTACACATATATATTCAGTTCTTACACATATATATTCACTTCTTACACATATATATTTAGTTCTTACACATATATATTCCGTTCTTACCCATATATACACATATATATTCCGTTCTTACACATATATACTCCGTTCTACACATATATATTCCGTTCTTAAGCATATATATTTCGTTCTTAAACATATATATTCCATTCTTACACATATATATTCCGTTCTTACACATATATTTTCTGTTTTTACACATATATATTCCGTTCTTACACATATATATTCCGTTCTTACACATATATATTCCGTTCTTACGCATATATATACAGTTCTTACACATATATATTCAGTTCTTACACATATATATTCAGTTTTTACACATATATATTCCGTTCTTACACATATATATTCCGTTCTTACACATATATATTCCGTTCTTAAAAATATATATTCCGTTCTTACACATATATATTCCGTTCTTACACATATATATTCACTTCTTACACATATATATTCACTTCTTACACATATATATTCCGTTCCGTTCTTACACATATATATTCCGTTCTTACACATATATATTCCGTCTTTAGAGATATATATTCCGTTCTTACACATATATATTCAGTTCTTACAAATATATATTCAGTTCTTACACATATATATTTAGTTCTTACACATATATATTCCGTTCTTACACATATATATTCCGTTCTTACACATATATTTTCTGTTTTTACACATATATATTCCGTTCTTACACATATATATTCCGTTCTTACACATATATATTCCGTTCTTACGCATATATATTCAGTTCTTACACATATATATTCAGTTCTTACACATATATATTCAGTTTTTACACATATATATTCTGTTCTTACATATATATATTCCTTTCTTACACATATATATTCCGTTCTTAAACATATATATTCCGTTCTTAAACATATATATTCCGTTCTTACACATATATATTCAGTTCTTACACATATATATTCACTTCTTACACATATATATTCAGTTCTTACACATATATATTCCATTCTTACACATATATATTCCGTTCTTACACATATATATTCCGTTCTTACACGTACATATTCCGTTCTTACACATATATATTCCGTTCTTACACGTACATATTCAGTTCTTACGCATATATATTCAGTTCTTACACATATATATTCAGTTTTTACACATATATATTCCGTTCTTACACATATATATTCAGTTCTTACACACATATATTCCGTTTTTACACATATATATTCCTATCTTACACATATATATTTTGTTCTTACACATAAATATTCCGATCTTACACGTATATATTCCATTCTTACACATATATATTCCGTTCTTACACATATATATTCCGATCTTACACGTATATATTCCATTCTTACGCATATATATTCAGTTCTTTCGCATATATATTCAGTTTTACGCATATATATTCAGTTCTTACGCATATATATTCAGTTCTTACGCATATATATATTCAGTTTTACGCATATATTTGCAGTTCTTACACATAAATATTCAGTTCTTACACATATATATTCCGTTCTTACACATATATATTCTGTTTTTACACATATATATTCAGTTCTTACACATATATATTCAGTTCTTACGCATATATATTCCGTTCTTACGCATATATATTCCGTTCTTACGCATATATATTCTTACACATATATTCCGTTCTTACACATATATAATCAGTTCCTACACATATATATTCAGTTCTTACACACATATATTCCGTTTTTACACATATATATTCCTATCTTACACATATATATTTTGTTCTTACACATATATATTCCGATCTTACACGTATATATTCCATTCTTACACATATATATTCCGTTCTTACATATATATATTCCGATCTTACACGTATATATTCCATTCTTACGCATACATATTCAGTTCTTTCGCATATATATTCAGTTTTACGCATATATATTCAGTTCTTACGCATATATATTCAGTTCTTACGCATATACATATTCAGTTTTACGCATATATTTGCAGTTCTTACACATATATATTCAGTTCTTACGCATATATATTCCGTTCTTACGCATATATATTCCGTTCTTACGCATATATATTCTTACACATATATTCCGTTCTTACACATATATATTCAGTTCTTACACATATATATTCAGTTCTTACACACATATATTCCGTTTTTACACATATATATTCCTATCTTACACATAAATATTTTGTTCTTACACATATATATTCCGATCTTACACGTATATATTCCATTCTTACACATATATATTCCGTTCTTACACATATATATTCCGATCTTACACGTATATATTCCATTCTTACGCATATATATTCAGTACTTTCGCATATATATTCAGTTTTACGCATATATATTCAGTTCTTACGCATATATATTCAGTTCTTACGCATATATATATTCAGTTTTACGCATATATTTGCAGTTCTTACACATATATATTCAGTTCTTACACATATATATTCCGTTCTTACACATATATATTCTGTTTTTAAACATATATATTCAGTTCTTACACATATATATTCAGTTCTTACGCATATATATTCCGTTCTTACGCATATATATTCCGTTCTTACGCATATATATTCTTACACATATATTCCGTTCTTACACATATATATTCAGTTCTTACACATATATATTCCGTTTTTACTCATATATTCCGTTCTTACGCATATATATTCAGTTCTTACGCATATTTATTCCGTTCTTACGCATATATATTCAGTTCTTACGCATATATATTCAGTTCTTACGCATATTTATTCAGTTCTCACGGATATATATTCAGTTCTTACGCATATATATTCAGTTCTTACACATATATATTCAGTTCTTACACATATATATTCAGTTCTTACACATATATAATTCGTTCTTATACATATATATTCCGTTCTTACACATATATATTCCGTTCTTACACATATATATTCTGTTTTTACACATATATATTCCGTTCTTACACATATATATTCCGTTCTTACACATATATATTCCGTTCTTACGCATATATATTCAGTTCTTACACATATATATTCAGTTCTTACACATATATATTCAGTTTTTACACATATATATTCCGTTCTTACACATATATATTCCGTTCTTACACATATATATTCCGTTCTTAAACATATATATTCAGTTCTTACACATATATATTCAGTTCTTACAACACGTGTATTCCGTTTTTACACATATATATTCCTATCTTACACATATATATTCTGTTCTTACACATATATATTCCGATCTTACACGTATATATTCCATTCTTACACATATATATTCCGTTCTTACACATATATATTCCGTTCTTACACATATATATTCCGTTCTTACACATATATATCATTCTTACACATATATATTCCGTTCTTACACATATATATTCAGTTCTTACACATATATATTCACATTTTACACATATATATTCAGTTCTTACACATATATATTCCGTTCTTATACATATATATTCCGTTCTTACACATATATATTCCGTTCTTACACGTACATATTCCATTCTTACACATATATATTCCATTCTTACGCATATATATTCCGTTCTTACGCATATATATTCAGTTCTTACGCATATATATTCAGTTCTTACACATATATATTCTGTTCTTACAGATATATATTCAGTTCTTACGCATATATATTCAGTTCTTACGCATATATATTCAGTTCTTACGCATATATATTCATTTCTTACACATATGTGTTCAGTTCTTACACATATATATTCCGTTCTTACACGTACCTATTCCGTTCTGACACATATATACTTCGTTCTTACACATATATATTCCGTTCTTACACATATATATTCAGTTCTTACACATATATATTCACTTCTTACACATATATATTCACTTCTTACACATATATATTCAGTTCTTACCCATATATACACATATATATTCCGTTCTTACACATATATATTCCGTTCTTACACATATATATTCCGTTCTTAAGCATATATATTCCGTTCTTACACATATATATTTCGTTCTTACACATATATTCCGTTCTTACGCATATATATTCCGTTCTTTCGCATATATATTCAGTTTTACGCATATATATTCAGTTCTTACGCATATATATACAGTTCTTACGCATATATATTCAGATTTACGCATATATGTGCAGTTCTTACACATATATATTGAATGAACTGAATGAATGAATGAATATCTTTATTTATAGAGGGTGACCCAATTAGCCAACACTAATCTCCCTTGGGGCCCTCTGCAAAGTCATACATATACATGTACAATGTAAAACATATATAACAAAACAGTGATATTTCCTTTACAATATTGCATACATACATGCATATACACACACATGCACACACATTTACAACTATATGCACACATCATTCTTAATATATATACATAATTATATACATGGTTTGAGGTGGTGGTGTGCATAATAAAGTACCATACAGTACACAAGATGTCAATAATTATCTAAAACTGCCAAACATAACAATACTTTTACAATAATTACATTATGATTGTGTTTTCAGCCATTAAACGCAGTTAGATGTAAAGCTTTTTAAAGAAGTACATTCTTTAATATATGAAGGAATGCTATTCCACACAATTGTTCCAGCGTATGACATACTCCCTTTAAATAGTTCTTTGTTTGGTCTTGGCGTTATATAATTTAATTCGTAAGCAGATCGTAGATTTCTCTGCGAGATAACAGTAGGATGAAACATATCACAAATATATGACGGGACTGCATGTTTTGATACTCTATACATAAATTTTGCCTTTTGGAGAAATATCCTTTGCTCGATATTAAGGGAATTAATGATAACTAGTGCTTCATTTGGTGTGGTATATTGGTCGCCTAAAATAGTACGACATGCTCTTCTCTGCAAACGTAATAACAGTTGTATGTTAGCTTTCTTTGTATTTCCCCATATTATATTACAGTAATCTAGATGAGGTTGAACATATGCCTTATAAAATATTATCCGGTAATTAAAGGAATATATGATTTTATTCTTGACAGTAGCCAGATGTTGGTTGACATTTTCTTACGAATATACATAATGTGATTATCCCACTTCAAGTGTTCATCTATATGCATTCCCAGAATTTTATCACCTGTTGTAAGTTGCAGTTCAATGTTATTGTATGTTAATGATAATTTGTTATTAACAAGTCTTGCACGCTTTTGAGGTGTAGTAACTAAGAGCACTTTAGTTTTTTCTGTGTTTAAAACCATACCATTATTTAGGCACCAAGCATTGAGGGTATTTAAAGCAGTTTGAAGATTTTGCTCAATTACTGCTTTTGATGTGTTAACATCGTAGATAGTGGTATCATCCGCATACATGTCTGTATTAGATACAGTACCATCAAGACATATAGGAAGGTCATTTATGAATAATAAGAATAGGAGAGGTCCTAAAATAGAGCCTTGTGGTACACCACATGTAATTAACTGTTTATCAGAGAGAACCCCATTTAGGGAAACATTTTGTTTCCTATCTGTTAGATAAGATTTAAACCACTTAACTGTAGTGTCACTACATTTATAGATCTGCATCTTTTTTAAAGAATGTTATGATCCACTAAGTCAAATGCTTTCCTAAAATCAACCATTATTACACCAACAAATTTACCTTCATTTAATCCTTTTAACCACTTGTCAATCATATGAACTAAAGCCGTTTCGCAGCTGTGGCTTTTTCTAAACCCACTTTGAGATTTACATAGTAATTTATAATAATTTAAAAACTCAACAAATGAGTTGTGCACATGTTTTTCAATCAACTTGGAAAGAGTTGGTAAAATAGAAATTGGTCTGTAGTTGTTTACATTATCAGATGCACCTGATTTGAATAAGGGATTAACCTTAGCAGCTTTCCACGTATCTGGGAAAATTCCCTGTCTTATACTACAATTAATAATATATGTAATACTTTTTGATATTACATTGGCTGATAATTTTAGTAATTTAGGACCAATTTGGTCAAGTCCCGTGGATTTGGATGTATCTAGGCTGAGAAGCATTTTACGAGTTTGTTCTTCTGTTATGAAAGGAATGTTAAAGTACATGTTGTCCGGAACAGTGCGATTTACAAATTGCTTTACTTTTGTAAAGTCTCAGTTTGAAATAGGTTCTTTTAAATTTGCAGCTATATTTACAAAAAAATTATTAAACTCATTTGCCATCTCAAAATTATCTGTTATTTCTTCATTGTTTTTATTGATCTGATTTACAGAATTTCCTTTTTGAGAAGTTTTTGTGGAGGCACCGTGCTCTTTAAATATTTTCCATATTGACTTTGGATCTGATTTGCCTTCTTCAATTTTTCATTCATAAGAGGACTTCTTAGATTCTTTAATCAAATTACATACTTTATTTCTTAAAATTCTGTAATTTTGAGCATCATTTCTTGCTTTACATTTATCTCTTTCCTTTATTGCATCTAAAATATCAGAATTAAGCCAATCAGGTTGTTGGAGCTTTGTAACCCTATGTATTCTAAGCGGCACATGCTTATCAATAACACTTAAAAAATTAGTCACCCAGGTGTTAAGTAAGTCATTTGCATCTATATAACTTTCATGTGTGCTCCATGATATGCTTTTAAGATCGTTAATAAAGTTTTCCTCAACAAAAGTTTTAAAAGACCGATACTTAATAGATTGGTGAGTATTTGTTTTATCTTTAAAATTTATTTTACGAGTACAGAAAATTGGATAATGGTCACTAACCCCAATTTTTTGTACTTTAACACATATAATATTTTCTTCAAAATTAGTATAAACATGATCTATGAGAGTTTTTGAATTTGGACATTCTCTTGTTGGTTCTTTTACCATTTGAACAAGCCCTAATGATGAAATATAATTAGACCATTCTATATTTATCTGTGGATTAAGTAAATCACGATTTATATCTCCTAGAATAATTAATTCTTTTTCCTCTAACTGAACTTTTTCTAAGTGCTCATCAAAATATTCTTTCCATATTACTCTAGACTCGGGGTGTCTGTATATCGAGCCAATAAGAAATGGTTTACTTTTATTTGGCTTAATCTCAATCCATATAATTTCTATATTATCATCTTCTAAATCGGTTCTTCTAGTACAATTTACGCCATTTTTAACATAAACAATCAAACCACCACCTCTGTTTACTATTCTATCCCTTCGAAATGGAACTTGAAAACCATCTACATAGAATGATTCAGTTTTATGGTCACTAGTAAATTTTGTCTCACTGATTCCAAGCACGTCAATTTCATTTAAAGGAGAGGTTAACATTAATTTAATTTGGTCAATTTTTGTAGATAATCCCTGTATGTTAATGTGACCAGTATTAAAACCCTTTTTATTTAGACATAGATCAGTTAAGTGTGCAACTTTTGGTAATTGTTTGTTTGTTTGACTTCTTTTTATTGAATGTGGCAGTGAAAGCCCACTGTTATTGTTCTCATGTTCACACGTACATATGCAAGAATCACAATTTTCACATATCGTGTTCCAAACACTGAAACGATTTTCTGCGTGTCTGTGATAGTTGGCATCATTGCCGTGCCCCTATACAAAGTTCCAACATACGTCCTGTTTGTGACCTATGAGACCACATGCCCAACATTTGACTGGTTGCCGGTGTCTGCATTTGTCTGTGTTGTGGCTAGTTTCATTACAGTTTAAGCACTTTCTAGGTTGAAAATAACGCCTGTTTCTGGCATCTCTTGCATTTGCAAAGTTACCTGTTGGGCCAAATTGTTGAGCTGGTTTTCCGGCAAAAGTGCACTTGGCGAAGTCATGCACAATTTCAACTGTTTCATTTATAGTGGCTAGTACTCGCTTGGTTCCTGGTTTGGACGGGTGAATATGATCCCTTTCATTCAGGAAACGGGTTAATAATTTTCCATTTTTATCGTGAAAGGAACGGTAGTTGTCAACATAGTCAGTTTTGTGATGAACTGACAAGTGCTCAATTATCATGTTTACTGCGTGAACGTCAACATCGCCTCTAGGTGCAAGTTTTGACAAAACTATTTTGCAGTTTTCATTTCCAGCCTTGATGAGGGCAATAAGCTGGTCATACTGCTCTTCAATTAGTTCAGTGTCAGCGTTTCTTGAGAGGTCGTTACCTCCTATATACAGTAAAACTGTATCAAATTGTTGCAGATCATATAGGTGTATGTCTGTTATAAGTGTTTTGATTGTTGCTCCCGATACAGAATGCTTATGAACATTATGTTTTAATCCCTTGGAATTGACACCATGCAGTATAGAGTCGCCCATTATCAAAATCTTCTTGTGGTTACTTGATTTCTGTGTATTGCGAACAGGTGACTGTGCGCCGCAGGTGGTCTCTGTGGTGTATGCAAGGATGTGTCTGATAAAACAGAGTCTTCACTGATGGAGCGTCTCTGACTGATTACCACTTCAATCTCCTGCTGGGATGTAGCCTTTGATGGTTGGGAAGTTGTTTGGTGTCCAGTATGGCAGTTTTCTGCATGCTGTGAGTGAGACAGCCGATCTGTTGGTTCAACCTGTTATCTGGTGCCCCTGCTGAGAACAGCAGCATATGTTTGCTGCTGTTTTATGGTGTCCATTTCCTGACGTAGCATCTCAGTTTCTCACTTCAAATCACTTATTGATTCACACATGGCATGAATTAATTCCTCATTTACTACTGTTGATGATGGTAATGTCGCACTTGGGGTACTAGATCCATTTGGTGTTACCATGGAGAGATTGTCCTGAGTAGTTGTTAGATATTTCATCTGGGCAATTTCTTTCAAATTTGTATTTGTAATATTAACACATTTCTCCATTAAATGCCCCATTTTTAGTTTGAAATTGTTTTCCGTCCATGTTTGGTGAGCGGGTCCTGATACCTCCAGCTCGCGACTGTCTAAATCTAGACTAACCAAGCACCGGACGTTCTTTACTCTGGTGGTTATTTTATAGACATCTATGTCATCAGGCAAGTTAAAATCTGACTTGACCTTTGCTGTGAAAAGATTGAACAGCACATCTGACAGAAAAGTAATATGTGTCCTTGTATCGTCCTGTTTTACCCTGTAGAAGATCCCATCATATTGATCGCCTGTATTTATTTGATGTTCTACTGAACTCTCAGTCTGAGAACATTTGCTACTTTCCATTTCATGTGTACTGATTTCATCTAGTGTTGAACGAAGTGTAGTGGTTTCCATTTTCTAAGAAAACGTGTTAATAGTTTCTCGCTTTTATTGTGAAATAAATGGTAGCAGAAATATTAAAATTTCTTTAGAATTAAAAGCACAGAGTATCCATATCACACTACTGGTAATATAAACAGTGGGGTGTCCAAAACAGTGTGTGTAGATCCAACTTTTCTCAATATAACTATGATTAAGTCACTTTGTCAAACTAAAACAAATATTTATTTTAAATCCAAGTATGCCCAATAGTATAATTTTTATATCCAAACATATGCTATTGTAAACACTAATTTGCTAATTTGCTACACTGTTACAGAGCTCTCATAATATTCAGTTCTTACACATATATATTCCGTTCTTACACATATATATTCTGTTTTTACACATATATATTCAGTTCTTACACATATATATTCAGTTCTTAAGCATATATATTCCGTTCTTACACATATATATTCCGTTCTTACGCATATATATTCTTACACATATATTCCGTTCTTACACATATATATTCAGTTCTTTAACATTTAATTCCGTTCTTACACATATATTCCGTTTTTACGCATATATATTCAGTTCTTACGCATATATATTCCGATCTTACGCATATATATTCAGTTCTTACGCATATATATTCAGTTCTTACGGATATATATTCAGTTCTTACGCATATATATTCAGTTCTTACACATATATATTCAGTTCTTACACATATATATTCCGTTCTTACACATATATATTCCGTTCTGACACATATATTTTCTGTTTTTACACATATATATTCCGTTCTTACACATATATATTCCGTTCTTACACATATATATTCCGTTCTTACACATATATATTCCGTTCTTACGCATATATATTCAGTTCTTACACATATATATTCAGTTCTTACACATATATATTCAGATTTTACACATATATATTCCGTTCTTACACATATATATTCCGTTCTTACACATATATATTCCGTTCTTAAACATATATATTCCGTTCTTACACATATATATTCCGTTCTTACACATATATATTCAGTTCTTACACATATATATTCACTTCTTACATATATATATTCAGTTCTTACACATATATATTCCATTCTTACACATATATATTCCGTTCTTACACATATATATTCCGTTTTTACACGTTCATATTCCGTTCTTACACATATATATTCCGTTCTTACGCATATATATTCCGTTTTTACGCATATATATTCAGTTCTTACACATATATATTCAGTTCTTACGCATATATATTCAGTTCTTACGCATATATATTCAGTTCTTACGCATATATATTCATTTCTTATACATATATGTTCAGTTATTACACATATATATTCCGTTCTTAAACGTACACATTCAGTTCTTACGCATATATATTCAGTTCTTACACATATATATTAAGTTTTTACACATATATATTCAGTTCTTACACATATATATTCAGTTCTTACACACACATATATTCCGTTTTTACACAAATATATTCCTATCTTACACATATATATTCTGTTCTTACACATATATATTCCGATCTTACACGTATATATTCCATTCTTACACATATATATTCCGTTCTTACACATATATATTCCGATCTTACACGTATATATTCCATTCTTACGCATATATACTCCGTTCTTTCGCATATATATTCAGTTTTACGCATATATATTCAGTTCTTACGCATATATATTCAGTTCTTACGCATATATATTCAGTTTTACGCATATCTTTGCAGTTCTTACACATGTATATTCAGTTCTTACACATATATATTCTGTTCTTACACATATATATTCTGTTTTTACACATATATATTCAGTTCTTACACATATATATTCATTTCTTACGCATATATATTCCGTTCTTACGCATATATATTCCGTTCTTACGCATATATATTCTTACACATATATTCCTTTCTTACACATATATATTCAGTTCTTACACATATATATTCCGTTTTTACTCATATATTCCGTTCTTACGCATATATATTCAGTTCTTACGCATATTTATTCCGTTCTTACGCATATATATTCCGTTCTTACGCATATATATTCAGTTCTTACGCATATTTATTCAGTTCTTACGAATATATATTCAGTTCTTACGCATATATATTCAGTTCTTACACATATATATACTGTTTTTACACATATATATTCAGTTCTTACACATATATATTCAGTTCTTAAGCATATATATTCCGTTCTTACACATATATATTCCGTTCTTACGCATATATATTCTTACACATATATTCCGTTCTTACACATATATATTCAGTTCTTACACATATATATTCCGTTCTTACACGTACATATTCCGTTTTTACACATATATATTCCGTTCTTACGCATATATATTCCGTTTTTACGCATATATATTCAGTTCTTACACATATATATTCAGTTCTTATGCATATATATTCAGTTCTTACGCATATATATTCAGTTCTTACGCATATATATTCATTTCTTATACATATATGTTCAGTTATTACACATATATATTCCGTTCTTACACGTTCATATTCAGTTCTTACGCATATATATTCAGTTCTTACACATATATATTCAGTTTTTACACATATATATTCAGTTCTTACACATATATAGTCAGTTCTTACACACATATATTCCGTTTTTACACATATATATTCCTATCTTACACATATATATTCTGTTCTTACACATATATATTCCGATCTTACACGTATATATTCCATTCTTACACATATATATTCCGTTCTTACACATATATATTCCGATCTTACACGTATATATTCCCTTCTTACGCATATATATTCCGTTCTTTCACATATATAATCAGTTTTACGCATATATATTCAGTTCTTACGCATATATATTCAGTTCTTACGCATATATATTCAGTTTTACGCATATAATTGCAGTTCTTACACATGTATATTCAGTTCTTACACATATATATTCCGTTCTTACACATATATATTCTGTTTTTACACATATATATTCCGTTCTTACACATATATATTCCGTTCTTACACATATATATTCAGTTCTTACACATATATATTCACTTCTTACATATATATATTCAGTTCTTACACATATATATTCCATTCTTACACATATATATTCCGTTCTTACACATATATATTCCGTTCTTACACGTTCATATTCCGTTCTTACACATATATATTCCGTTCTTACGCATATATATTCCGTTTTTACGCATATATATTCAGTTCTTACACATATATATTCAGTTCTTACGCATATATATTCAGTTCTTACGCATATATATTCAGTTCTTACGCATATATATTCATTTCTTATACATATATGTTCAGTTATTACACATATATATTCCGTTCTTAAACGTACACATTCAGTTCTTACGCATATATATTTAGTTCTTACACATATATATTAAGTTTTTACACATATATATTCAGTTCTTACACATATATATTCAGTTCTTACACACACATATATTCCGTTTTTACACAAATATATTCCTATCTTACACATATATATTCTGTTCTTACACATATATATTCCGATCTTACACGTATATATTCCATTCTTACACATATATATTCCGTTCTTACACATATATATTCCGATCTTACACGTATATATTCCATTCTTACGCATATATACTCCGTTCTTTCGCATATATATTCAGTTTTACGCATATATATTCAGTTCTTACGCATATATATTCAGTTCTTACGCATATATATTCAGTTTTACGCATATATTTGCAGTTCTTACACATGTATATTCAGTTCTTACACATATATATTCTGTTCTTACACATATATATTCTGTTTTTACACATATATATTCAGTTCTTACACATATATATTCATTTCTTACGCATATATATTCCGTTCTTACGCATATATATTCCGTTCTTACGCATATATATTCTTACACATATATTCCTTTCTTACACATATATATTCAGTTCTTACACATATATATTCCGTTTTTAGTCATATATTCCGTTCTTACGCATATATATTCAGTTCTTACGCATATTTATTCCGTTCTTACGCATATATATTCCGTTCTTACGCATATATATTCAGTTCTTACGCATATTTATTCAGTTCTTACGGATATATATTCAGTTCTTACGCATATATATTCAGTTCTTACACATATATATACTGTTTTTACACATATATATTCAGTTCTTACACATATATATTCAGTTCTTAAGCATATATATTCCGTTCTTACACATATATATTCCGTTCTTACGCATATATATTCTTACACATATATTCCGTTCTTACACATATATATTCAGTTCTTACACATATATATTCCGTTCTTACACGTACATATTCCGTTTTTACACATATATATTCCGTTCTTACGCATATATATTCCGTTTTTACGCATATATATTCAGTTCTTACACATATATATTCAGTTCTTATGCATATATATTCAGTTCTTACGCATATATATTCAGTTCTTACGCATATATATTCATTTCTTATACATATATGTTCAGTTATTACACATATATATTCCGTTCTTAAACGTTCATATTCAGTTCTTACGCATATATATTCAGTTCTTACACATATATATTCAGTTTTTACACATATATATTCAGTTCTTACACATATATAGTCAGTTCTTACACACATATATTCCGTTTTTACACATATATATTCCTATCTTACACATATATATTCTGTTCTTACACATATATATTCCGATCTTACACGTATATATTCCATTCTTACACATATATATTCCGTTCTTACACATATATATTCCGATCTTACACGTATATATTCCCTTCTTACGCATATATATTCCGTTCTGTCACATATATAATCAGTTTTACGCATATATATTCAGTTCTTACGCATATATATTCAGTTCTTACGCATATATATTCAGTTTTACGCATATAATTGCAGTTCTTACACATGTATATTCAGTTCTTACACATATATATTCCGTTCTTACACATATATATTCTGTTTTTACACATATATATTCAGTTCTTACACATATATATTCAGTTCTTACGCCTATATATTCCGTTCTTACGCATATATATTCCGTTCTTACGCATATATATTCTTACACATATATTCCGTTCTTACACATATATATTCAGTTCTTACACATATATATTCCGTTTTTACTCATATATTCCGTTCTTACGCATATATATTCAGTTCTTACGCATATTTATTCCGTTCTTACGCATATATATTCAGTTCTAACGCATATATATTCAGTTCTTACGCATATTTATTCAGTTCTTACGGATATATATTCAGTTCTTACGCATATATATTCAGTTCTTACACATATATATTCAGTTCTTACACATATATATTAAGTTCTTACACATATATAATTCGTTCTTATACATATATATTCCGTTCTTACACATATATATTCCGTTCTTACACATATATATTCTGTTTTTACACATATATATTCCGTTCTTACACATATATATTCCGTTCTTAAAAATATATATTCCGTTCTTACACATATATATTCCGATCTTACACGTATATATTCAGTTCTTACGCATATCTATTCCCTTCTTACGCATATATATTCCGTTCTTACGCATATATATTCTTACACATATATTCCGTTCTTACACATATATATTCAGTTCTTACACATATATATTCCGTTTTTACTCATATATTCCGTTCTTACGCATATATATTCAGTTCTTACGCATATTTATTCCGTTCTTACGCATATATATTCAGTTCTTACGCATATATATTCAGTTCTTACGCATATATATTCAGTTCTTACGCATATATATTCCGTTCTTAAAAATATATATTCCGTTCTTACACATATATATTCCGATCTTACACGTATATATTCCATTCTTACACATATATATTCCGTTCTTACACATATATATTCCGATCTTACACGTTTATATTCCATTCTTACGCATATATATTCCGTTCTTTCGCATATATATTCAGTTTTATGCATATATATTCAGTTCTTACGCATATATATTCAGTTCTTACACATATATATTCCGTTCTTACACATATATATTCAGTTCTTACGCATATATATTCAGTTCTTACGCATATATATTCAGTTCTTACGCATATATATTCATTTCTTATACATATATGTTCAGTTATTACACATATATATTCCGTTCTTACACGTACATATTCAGTTCTTACGCATATATATTCAGTTCTTACACATATATATTCAGTTTTTACACATATATATTCAGTTCTTACACATATATATTCTGTTCTTACACACATATATTCAGTTTTTACACAAATATATTCCATTCTTACACATATATATTCCGTTCTAACACATATATATTCCGATCTTACACGTATATATTCCATTCTTACGCATATATACTCCGTTCTTTCGCATATATAATCAGTTTTATGCATATATATTCAGTTCTTACGCATATATATTCAGTTCTTACGCATGTATGTTCAGTTTTACGCATATATTTGCAGTTCTTACACATACATATTCAGTTCTCTCACATATATATTCCGTTCTTACACATAAATATTCTGTTTTTACACATATATATTCAGTTCTTACACATATATATTCAGTTCTTACGCATATCTATTCCCTTCTTACGCATATATATTCCGTTCTTACGCATATATATTCTTACACATATATTCCGTTCTTACACATATATATTCAGTTCTTACACATATATATTCCGTTTTTACTCATATATTCCGTTCTTACGCATATATATTCAGTTCTTACGCATATTTATTCCGTTCTTACGCATATATATTCAGTTCTTACGCATATATATTCAGTTCTTACGCATATATATTCAGTTCTTACGCATATATATTCAGTTCTTACACATATATATTCAGTTCTTACACATATATATTCAGTTCTTACACATATATAATTCGTTCTTATACATATATATTCCGTTCTTACACATATATATTCTGTTTTTACACATATATATTCCGTTCTTACACATATATATTCCGTTCTTACACATATATATTCCGTTCTTACGCATATATATTCAGTTCTTACACATATATATTCAGTTCTTACACATATATATTCAGTTCTTACACATATATAATTCGTTCTTATACATATATTTTCCGTTCTTACACATATATATTCCGTTCTTACACATATATATTCTGTTTTTACACATATATATTCCGTTCTTACACATATATAGTCCGTTCTTAAAAACATATATACCGTTCTTACGCATATATATTCAGTTCTTATACATATATATTCCGTTCTTACACATATATATTCCGTTCTTACACATATATATTCCGTTCTTACACGTACATATTCCGTTCTTACACATATATATTCCGTTCTTACGCATATATATTCTGTTCTTACGCATATATATTCAGTTCATACGCATATATATTCAGTTCTTACACATATATATTCAATTCTTACAGATTTGTATTCAGTTCTTACGCATATATATTCAGTTCTTACACATATATAATCAGTTCTTACACATATATATTCCGTTCTTACACATATAAACACATATATATTCCGTACTTACACATATATATTCCGTTCCTACACGTACATATTCCGTTCTTACACATATATATTCCGTTCTTACACATATATATTCAGTTCTTACACATATATATTCACTTCTTACACATATATAATCAGTTCTTACACATATATATTCCGTTCTTACACATATATACACATATATATTCCGTACTTACACATATATATTCCGTTCTTACACGTACATATTCCGTTCTTACACATATGTATTCCGTTCTTACACATATATATTCCGTTCTTACGCCTATATATTTAGTTCTTACACATATATATTCAGTTCTTACACATATATATTCAGTTCTTACAAATATGTAATCAGTTCTTACACATATATATTCAGTTCTTACACATATATATTCAGTTCTTACACATATATATTCCATTTTTACACATATATATTCTGTTCTTACACATATATATTCCGTTCTTACACATATATATTCCGTTCTAACACGTATATATTCCGTTCTTACACATATATATTCCGTTCTTACACGTATATATTCAATTCTTACTCATATATTCCGTTCTTACGCATATATATTCAGTTCTTACACATATATATTCAGTTTTTACACATATATATTCAGTTCTTACACATATATATTCAGTTCTTACACACATATATTCCGTTTTTACACAAATATATTCCTATCTTACACATATATATTCTGTTCTTACACATATATATTCCGATCTTACACGTATATATTCCATTCTTACACATATATATTCCGTTCTTACACATATATATTCCGATCTTACACGTATATATTCCATTCTTACGCATATATACTCCGTTCTTTCGCATATATAATCAGTTTTATGCATATATATTCAGTTCTTACGCATATATATTCAGTTCTTACGCATGTATGTTCAGTTTTACGCATAAATTTGCAGTTCTTACACATACATATTCAGTTCTCTCACATATATATTCCGTTCTTACACATAAATATTCTGTTTTTACACATATATATTCAGTTCTTACACATATATATTCAGTTCTTACGCATATATATTCCGTTCTTACGCATATATATTCCGTTCTTACGAATATATATTCTTACACATATATTCCGTTCTTACACATATATATTCAGTTCTTACACATATATATTCCGTTTTTACTCATATATTCCGTTCTTACGCATATATATTCAGTTCTTACGCATATTTATTCCGTTCTTACGCATATATATTCAGTTCTTACGCATATATATTCAGTTCTTACGCATATATATTCAGTTCTTACGCATATATATTCAGTTCTTACACATATATATTCAGTTCTTACACATATATATTCAGTTCTTACACATATATAATTCGTTCTTATACATATATATTCTGTTCTTACACATATATATTCTGTTTTTACACATATATATTCCGTTCTTACACATATATATTCCGTTCTTACACATATATATTCCGTTCTTACGCATATATATTCAGTTCTTACACATATATATTCAGTTCTTACACATATATATTCAGTTCTTACACATATATAATTCGTTCTTATACATATATTTTCCGTTCTTACACATATATATTCCGTTCTTACACATATATATTCTGTTTTTACACATATATATTCCGTTCTTACACATATATATTCCGTTCTTAAAAATATATATTCCGTTCTTACGCATATATATTCAGTTCTTATACATATATATTCCGTTCTTACACATATATATTCCGTTCTTACACATATATATTCCTTTCTTACACGTACATATTCCGTTCTTACACATATATATTCCGTTCTTACGCATATATATTCTGTTCTTACGCATATATATTCAGTTCATACGCATATATATTCAGTTCTTACACATATATATTCAGTTCTTACAGATTTGTATTCAGTTCTTACACATATATATTCAGTTCTTACACATATATAATCAGTTCTTACACATATATATTCCGTTCTTACACATATATACACATATATATTCCGTACTTACACATATATATTCCGTTCTTACACGTACATATTCCGTTCTTACACATATATATTCCGTTCTTACAAATATATATTCAGTTCTTACACATATATATTCACTTCTTACACATATATAATCAGTTCTTACACATATATATTCCGTTCTTACACATATATACACATATATATTCCGTACTTACACATATATATTCCGTTCTTACACGTACATATTCCGTTCTTACACATATATATTCCGTTCTTACGCCTATATATTTAGTTCTTACACATATATATTCAGTTCTTACACATATATATTCAGTTCTTACAAATATGTAATCAGTTCTTACACATATATATTCAGTTCTTACACATATATATTCAGTTCTTACACATATATATTCCATTTTTACACATATATATTCTGTTCTTACACATATATATTCCGTTTTTACACATATATATTCCGTTCTTACACGTATATATTCCGTTCTTACACATATATATTCCGTTCTTACACGTATATATTCAATTCTTACTCATATATTCCGTTCTTACGCATATATATTCCGTTCTTTCGCATATATATTCAGTTTTACGCATATACATTCAGTTCTTACGCATATATATTTTGTTCTTACAGATATATATTCAGTTCTTACAGATATATATTCAGTTCTTACGCATATATATTCAGTTCTTACGCATATATATTCAATTCTTACGCATATATATTCATTTCTTACACATATATGTTCAGTTCTTACACATATATATTCCGTTCTTAGACGTACATATTTCGTTCTTACACATATATATTCCGTTCTTACACATATATATTCCGTTCTTACACATATATATTCAGTTCTTACACATATATATTCACTTCTTTCACATATATATTCAGTTCTTACACGTACATATTCAGTTCTTACACATATATATTCCGTTCTTAAACATATATATTCAGTTCTTACACATATATATTCCGTTCTTACACATATATACACATATATATTCCGTTCTTACACATATATATTCCGTTCTTACATGTACATATTCCGTTCTTACACATATATATTCCGTTCTTACACATATATATTCCGTTCTTACGCATATATATTCAGTTCTTACACATATATATTCAGTTCTTACACATATATTTTCACTTCTTAGACATATATATTCAGTTCTTATACATATATTTTCCGTTCTTACACATACATATTCCGTTCTTACACATATATATTCCGTTCTTACACATACATATTCCGTTCTTACACATATATATTCCGTTCTTACGCATATATATTCCGTTCTTACGCATATATATTCAGTTCATACGCATATATATTCAGTTCTTACACATATATATTCAGTTCTTACAGATATATATTCAGTTCTTACGCATATATATTCAGTTCTTACGCATATATATTCAGTTCTTACGCATATATATTCAGTTCTTACACATATATGTTCAGTTCTTACACATATATATTCCGTTCTTACACGAAGATATTCCGTTCTTACACATATATATTCCGTTCTTACACGTACATATTCAGTTCTTACGCATATATATTCAGTTCTTACATATATATATTCAGTTCTTACACATTCATATTCAGTTCTTACACATATATATTCAGTTCTTACACATATATATTCAGTTCTTACACATATATATTCAGTTCTAACACATATATATTCAGTTCTTACACATATATATTCCGTTTTTACACATATATTTTCCTATCTTACACATATGTATTCCGATCTTACACGTATATATTCCATTCTTACACATATATATTCCGTTCTTACACATATATATTCCGTTCTTACACATATATTCCGTTCGTACGCATATATATTCCGTTCTTTCGCATATATATTCAGTTTTACGCATATATATTCAGTTCTTACGCATATATATTCAGTTCTTACGCATATATATTCAGTTTTACGCATATATGTGCAGTTCGTACACATATATATTCAGTTTATACGCATATATATTCAGTTCTTACGCATATTTATTCCGTTATTACGCATATATATTCAGTTCTTACGCATATATATTCAGTTCTTACGCATATATTCAGTTCTTACGGATATATATTCAGCTCTTATGCATATATATTCAGTTCTTACACATATATATTCAGTTCTTACACATATATATTCAGTTCTTATACATTTATAATTCATTCTTTACACATATATTCCGTTCTTACACATATATATTCCGTTCTTACACATATATATTCTGTTTTTACACATATATATTCCGTTCTTACACATATATATTCCGTTCTTACACATATATATTCCGTTCTTACGCATATATATTCAGTTCTTACACATATATATTCAGTTCTTACGCATATATATTCAGTTCTTACACATATATATTCAGTTCATACAGATATGTATTCAGTTCTTACGCATATATATTCAGTTCTTACGCATATATATTCATTTCTTACACATATATGTTCAGTTCTTACACATATATATTCCGTTCTTACACGTATATATTCCGTTCTTACACATATATATTCCGTTCTTAGACATATATATTCAGTTCTTACACATATATATTCACTTCTTACATATACATAATCATTTCTTACACATATATATTCCGTTCTTACACATATATACACATATATATTCCGTTCTTACACATATATATTCCATTCTTACACGTACATATTCCGTTCTTACACATATTTATTCCGTTCTTACACATATATATATTCCGTTCTTACTCCTATATATTCAGTTCTTACACATATATATTCAGTTCTTACATATATATTCAGTTCTTACAAATATATATTCATTTCTTACA
>JAWPHD010009947.1:27500-98671 GCA_037043455.1 Cyrtodaria siliqua
TTCTTACACATATATATTGCGTTTTTACACATATATATTCCGTTCTTACACATATATATTCAGTTCTTACACATATATATTCCGTTCTTACACGTACATATTCCGTTCTTACGCATATATATTCCGTTCTTACGCATATATGTTCAGTTCTAACGCATATATATTCAGTTCTTACGCATATACTCCGTTCTTACATATATATATAATCCGTTCTTACGCATATATATTCTTACACATATATTCCGTTCTTACACATATATATTCCGCTCTTGCACATATATATTCAGTTCTTACGCATATATATTCAGTTCTTACGCATATATATTCAGTTCTTACGCATATATATTCAGTTCTTACACATATATATTCTGTTTTACGCATATATATTCAGTTCTTACGCATATATATTCAGTTCTTACGCATATATATTCAGTTCTTAGGCATATATATTTAGTTCTTACATATATATATTTAGTTCTTACACATATATATTCAGTTCTTACACATATATATTCAGTTCTACACATATATATTCCGTTTTTACAGCATATATATTCCGTGCTTACACATATATATTCCGTTCTTACACATATATATTCCGTTCTTACACATATATTCCGTTCTTACGCATATATATTCCGTTCTTTCGCATATATATTCAGTTTTACGCGTATATATTCAGTTGTTACGCATATATATTCAGTTCTTACACGTATATATTCAGTTCTTACACATATATATTCAGTCTTACGAATATATATTCCGTTGTTACACATATATATTTCGTTCTTACGCATATATATTCCGTGCTTACACATATATATTCAGTTCTTACACATATATATTCAGTTGTTACACATATATATTCCGTTCTTACACATATATATTCCGTTCTTACACGTACATATTCCGTTCTTACGCATATATATTCCGTTCTTACGTATATATGTTCAGTTCTTACGCATATATATTCAGTTGTTACGCATATATTCCGTTCTTACACATATATATTCCGTTCTTACGCATATATATTCTTACACATATATTCCGTTCTTACACATATATATTCCGTTCTTACACATATATATTCCGTTTAACGCATATATATTCCGTTCTTACATATATATATTCAGTTCTTACACGTATATATTCCGTTCTTACACGTATATATTCCGTTCTTACACATATATATTCCGTTTTTACACATATATATTCCGTTCTTACACGTATATATTCAGTTCTTATACATATATTCCGTTCTTACACGTATATATTCCGTTCTTACACATATATATTCCGTTCTTACACATACATATTCCGTTCTTACACATATTTATTCCGTTCTTACACATATATATTCCGTTCTTACACATATATATTCAGTTCTTACACATATATATTCACTTCTTACACATATATATTCCGTTCTTACACATATATATTCCGTTCTTACGCATATATATTCAGTTCTTACGCCTATATATTCATTTCTTACACATATATGTTCAGTTCTTACGCATATATATTCAGTTCTTACACATATATATTCAGTTCTTACACATATATATTCAGTTCTTACGCAAATATATTCAGTTCTTACACATATATATTTAGTTCTTACACATATATATTCAGTTCTTACGCATATATATTCCGTTCTTACGCATATATATTCTTACACTTATATTCCCTTCTTACACATATATATTCAGTTCTTACACATATATATTCTGTTCTTACACATATATATTCCGTTCTTACGCATATATATTCAGTTCTTACTAATATATATTCCGTTCTTACGCATATATATTCAGTTCTTAGGCATATATATTCAGTTCTTACGCATATATATTCAGTACTTACGCATATATATTCAGTTCTTACAGATATATTAAGTTCTTACACATATATTTTCAGTTCTTACACATATATATTCCGTTCTTACACATATATATTGCGTTCTTACACATATATATTCATTTCTTACACATATATGTTCAGTTCTCACACATATATATTCTGTTCTTACACATATATATTCCGTTCTTACGCATATATATTCAGTTCTTACTAATATATATTCAGTTCTTACGCATATATATTCAGTTCTTAGGCATATATATTCAGTTCTTACGCATATATATTCAGTACTTACGCATATATATTCAGTTCTTACACATATATTCAGTTCTTACACATATATATTCAGTTCTTACACATATATATTCCGTTCTTACACATATATATTGCGTTCTTACACATATATATTCATTTCTTACACATATATGTTCAGTTATTACATATATATATTCAGTTCTTACGCATATATATTCCGTTCTTACGCATATATATTCAGTTATTACGCATATATATTCCGTTCTTACGCATATATATTCAGTTCTTACGCATATATATTCCGTTCTTACACATATATATTCCGTTCTTACGCATATATATTCTTACACGTATATATTCCGTTCTTACACATATATATTCCATTCTTACACATATATATTCCGTTCTTACACATATATATTCAGTTCTTACGCATATATATTCCGTTCTTACGCATATATATTCCGTTCTTACGCATATATATTCAGTTCTTACGCATATATATTCATTTCTTACACATATATGTTCAGTTATTACGCATATATATTCAGTTTTACGCATATATATTCAGTTATTACAAATATATATTCCGTTCTTACACATATATATTCAGTTCCTACACATATATTTTGCGTTCTTACACATATATATTGCGTTCTTACACATATATATTCCGTTCTTACACATATATATTCAGTTCTTACACATATATATTCCGTTCTTACACGTACATATTCCGTTCTTACGCATATATATTCCGTTCTTACGCATATATGTTCAGTTCTTACGCATATATATTTAGTTCTTACGCATATATTCCGTTCTTACATATATATATATTCCGTTCTTACGCATATATATTCTTACACATATATTCCGTTCTTACACATATATATTCCGTTCTTACGCATATATATTCAGTTCTTAGGCATATATATTCAGTTCTTACGCATATATATTCAGTTCTTACACATACATATTCACTTCTTACACATATATATTCCGTTCTTACACATATATATTCAGTTCATACGCATATATATTCCGTTCTTACGCATATATATTCCGTTCTTACACATATATATTCCGTTCTTACGCATATATATTCAGTTCTTACGCCTATATATTCATTTCTTACACATATATGTTCAGTTCTTACGCATATATATTCAGTTCTTACACATATATATTCAGTTCTTACACATATATATTCAGTTCTTACGCAAATATATTCAGTTCTTACACATATATATTTAGTTCTTACACATATATATTCAGTTCTTACGCATATATATTCCGTTCTTACGCATATATATTCTTACACTTATATTCCCTTCTTACACATATATATTCAGTTCTTACACATATATATTCTGTTCTTACACATATATATTCCGTTCTTACGCATATATATTCAGTTCTTACTAATATATATTCCGTTCTTACGCATATATATTCAGTTCTTAGGCATATATATGTTCAGTTATTACATATATATATTCAGTTCTTACGCATATATATTCCGTTTTTACGCATATATATTCAGTTATTACGCATATATATTCCGTTCTTACGCATATATATTCAGTTCTTACGCATATATATTCCGTTCTTACACATATATATTCCGTTCTTACGCATATATATTCTTACACGTATAGATTCCGTTCTTACACATATATATTCCGTTCTTACACATATATATTCAGTTCTTACGCATATATATTCCGTTCTTACGCATATATATTCCGTTCTTACGCATATATATTCAGTTCTCACACATATATATTCTGTTCTTACACATATATATTCCGTCTTACGCATATATATTCAGTTCTTACTAATATATATTCAGTTCTTACGCATATATATTCAGTTCTTAGGCATATATATTCAGTTCTTACGCATATATATTCAGTACTTACGCATATATATTCAGTTCTTACACATATATTCAGTTCTTACACATATATATTCAGTTCTTACACATATATATTCCGTTCTTACACATATATATTGCGTTCTTACACATATATATTCATTTCTTACACATATATGTTCAGTTATTACATATATATATTCAGTTCTTACGCATATATATTCCGTTCTTACGCATATATATTCAGTTATTACGCATATATATTCCGTTCTTACGCATATATATTCAGTTCTTACGCATATATATTCCGTTCTTACACATATATATTCCGTTCTTACGCATATATATTCTTACACGTATATATTCCGTTCTTACACATATATATTCCATTCTTACACATATATATTCCGTTCTTACACATATATATTCAGTTCTTACGCATATATATTCCGTTCTTACGCATATATATTCCGTTCTTACGCATATATATTCAGTTCTTACGCATATATATTCATTTCTTACACATATATGTTCAGTTATTACGCATATATATTCAGTTTTACGCATATATATTCAGTTATTACAAATATATATTCCGTTCTTACACATATATATTCAGTTCCTACACATATATTTTGCGTTCTTACACATATATATTGCGTTCTTACACATATATATTCCGTTCTTACACATATATATTCAGTTCTTACACATATATATTCCGTTCTTACACGTACATATTCCGTTCTTACGCATATATATCCGTTCTTACGCATATATGTTCAGTTCTTACGCATATATATTTAGTTCTTACGCATATATTCCGTTCTTACATATATATATATTCCGTTCTTACGCATATATATTCTTACACATATATTCCGTTCTTACACAATATATTCCGTTCTTACGCATATATATTCAGTTCTTAGGCATATATATTCAGTTCTTACGCATATATATTCAGTTCTTACACATATATATTCACTTCTTACACATATATATTCCGTTCTTACACATATATATTCAGTTCATACGCATATATATTCCGTTCTTACGCATATATATTCCGTTCTTACACATATATATTCCGTTCTTACGCATATATATTCAGTTCTTACGCCTATATATTCATTTCTTACACATATATGTTCAGTTCTTACGCCATATATATTCAGTTCTTACACATATATATTCAGTTCTTACACATATATATTCAGTTCTTACGCAAATATATTCAGTTCTTACACATATATATTTAGTTCTTACACATATATATTCAGTTCTTACGCATATATATTCCGTTCTTACGCATATATATTCTTACACTTATATTCCCTTCTTACACATATATATTCAGTTCTTACACATATATATTCTGTTCTTACACATATATATTCCGTTCTTACGCATATATATTCAGTTCTTACTAATATATATTCCGTTCTTACGCATATATATTCAGTTCTTAGGCATATATATGTTCAGTTATTACATATATATATTCAGTTCTTACGCATATATATTCCGTTTTTACGCATATATATTCAGTTATTACGCATATATATTCCGTTCTTACGCATATATATTCAGTTCTTACGCATATATATTCCGTTCTTACACATATATATTCCGTTCTTACGCATATATATTCTTACACGTATAGATTCCGTTCTTACACATATATATTCCGTTCTTACACATATATATTCAGTTCTTACGCATATATATTCCGTTCTTACGCATATATATTCCGTTCTTACGCATATATATTCAGTTCTTACGCATATATATTCATTTCTTACGCATATATATTCAGTACTTACGCATATATATTCAGTTCTTACACATATATTCAGTTCTTACACATATATATTCAGTTCTTACACATATATATTCCGTTCTTACACATATATATTGCGTTCTTACACATATATATTCATTTCTTACACATATATGTTCAGTTATTACATATATATATTCAGTTCTTACGCATATATATTCAGTTCTTACACATATATATTCCGTTCTTACACATATATTCAGTTCTTACGCATATATATTCCGTTCTTTCGCATTTATATTCAGTTTTACGCATATATATTCAGTTCTTACGCATATATTCCGTTCTTACATATATATATATTCCGTTCTTACGCATATATATTACGTTCTTACACATATATATTCCGTTCTTACGCATATATATTCTTACACGTATATATTCCGTTCTTACACATATATATTCCATTCTTACACATATATATTCCGTTCTTACACATATATATTCAGTTCTTACGCATATATATTCCGTTCTTACGCATATATATTCCGTTCTTACGCATATATATTCAGTTCTTACGCATATATATTCATTTCTTACACATATATGTTCAGTTATTACGCATATATATTCAGTTTTACGCATATATATTCAGTTATTACAAATATATATTCCGTTCTTACACATATATATTCAGTTCCTACACATATATTTTGCGTTCTTACACATATATATTGCGTTCTTACACATATATATTCCGTTCTTACACATATATATTCAGTTCTTACACATATATATTCCGTTCTTACACGTACATATTCCGTTCTTACGCATATATATTCCGTTCTTACGCATATATGTTCAGTTCTTACGCATATATATTTAGTTCTTACGCATATATTCCGTTCTTACATATATATATATTCCGTTCTTACGCATATATATTCTTACACATATATTCCGTTCTTACACATATATTTCCGTTCTTACGCATATATATTCAGTTCTTAGGCATATATATTCAGTTCTTACGCATATATATTCAGTTCTTACACATACATATTCACTTCTTACACATATATATTCCGTTCTTACACATATATATTCAGTTCATACGCATATATATTCCGTTCTTACGCATATATATTCCGTTCTTACACATATATATTCCGTTCTTACGCATATATATTCAGTTCTTACGCCTATATATTCATTTCTTACACATATATGTTCAGTTCTTACGCATATATATTCAGTTCTTACACATATATATTCAGTTCTTACACATATATATTCAGTTCTTACGCAAATATATTCAGTTCTTACACATATATATTTAGTTCTTACACATATATATTCAGTTCTTACGCATATATATTCCGTTCTTACGCATATATATTCTTACACTTATATTCCCTTCTTACACATATATATTCAGTTCTTACACATATATATTCTGTTCTTACACATATATATTCCGTTCTTACGCATATATATTCAGTTCTTACTAATATATATTCCGTTCTTACGCATATATATTCAGTTCTTAGGCATATATATGTTCAGTTATTACATATATATATTCAGTTCTTACGCATATATATTCCGTTTTTACGCATATATATTCAGTTATTACGCATATATATTCCGTTCTTACGCATATATATTCAGTTCTTACGCATATATATTCCGTTCTTACACATATATATTCCGTTCTTACGCATATATATTCTTACACGTATAGATTCCGTTCTTACACATATATATTCCGTTCTTACACATATATATTCAGTTCTTACGCATATATATTCCGTTCTTACGCATATATATTCCGTTCTTACGCATATATATTCAGTTCTCACACATATATATTCTGTTCTTACACATATATATTCCGTTCTTACGCATATATATTCAGTTCTTACTAATATATATTCAGTTCTTACGCATATATATTCAGTTCTTAGGCATATATATTCAGTTCTTACGCATATATATTCAGTACTTACGCATATATATTCAGTTCTTACACATATATTCAGTTCTTACACATATATATTCAGTTCTTACACATATATATTCCGTTCTTACACATATATATTGCGTTCTTACACATATATATTCATTTCTTACACATATATGTTCAGTTATTACATATATATATTCAGTTCTTACGCATATATATTCCGTTCTTACGCATATATATTCAGTTATTACGCATATATATTCCGTTCTTACGCATATATATTCAGTTCTTACGCATATATATTCCGTTCTTACACATATATATTCCGTTCTTACGCATATATATTCTTACACGTATATATTCCGTTCTTACACATATATATTCCATTCTTACACATATATATTCCGTTCTTACACATATATATTCAGTTCTTACGCATATATATTCCGTTCTTACGCATATATATTCCGTTCTTACGCATATATATTCAGTTCTTACGCATATATATTCATTTCTTACACATATATGTTCAGTTATTACGCATATATATTCAGTTTTACGCATATATATTCAGTTATTACAAATATATATTCCGTTCTTACACATATATATTCAGTTCCTACACATATATTTTGCGTTCTTACACATATATATTGCGTTCTTACACATATATATTCCGTTCTTACACATATATATTCAGTTCTTACACATATATATTCCGTTCTTACACGTACATATTCCGTTCTTACGCATATATATTCCGTTCTTACGCATATATGTTCAGTTCTTACGCATATATATTTAGTTCTTACGCATATATTCCGTTCTTACATATATATATATTCCGTTCTTACGCATATATATTCTTACACATATATTCCGTTCTTACACATATATATTCCGTTCTTACGCATATATATTCAGTTCTTAGGCATATATATTCAGTTCTTACGCATATATATTCAGTTCTTACACATATATATTCACTTCTTACACATATATATTCCGTTCTTACACATATATATTCAGTTCATACGCATATATATTCCGTTCTTACGCATATATATTCCGTTCTTACACATATATATTCCGTTCTTACGCATATATATTCAGTTCTTACGCCTATATATTCATTTCTTACACATATATGTTCAGTTCTTACGCATATATATTCAGTTCTTACACATATATATTCAGTTCTTACACATATATATTCAGTTCTTACGCAAATATATTCAGTTCTTACACATATATATTTAGTTCTTACACATATATATTCAGTTCTTACGCATATATATTCCGTTCTTACGCATATATATTCTTACACTTATATTCCCTTCTTACACATATATATTCAGTTCTTACACATATATATTCTGTTCTTACACATATATATTCCGTTCTTACGCATATATATTCAGTTCTTACTAATATATATTCCGTTCTTACGCATATATATTCAGTTCTTAGGCATATATATGTTCAGTTATTACATATATATATTCAGTTCTTACGCATATATATTCCGTTTTTACGCATATATATTCAGTTATTACGCATATATATTCCGTTCTTACGCATATATATTCAGTTCTTACGCATATATATTCCGTTCTTACACATATATATTCCGTTCTTACGCATATATATTCTTACACGTATAGATTCCGTTCTTACACATATATATTCCGTTCTTACACATATATATTCAGTTCTTACGCATATATATTCCGTTCTTACGCATATATATTCCGTTCTTACGCATATATATTCAGTTCTTACGCATATATATTCATTTCTTACGCATATATATTCAGTACTTACGCATATATATTCAGTTCTTACACATATATTCAGTTCTTACACATATATATTCAGTTCTTACACATATATATTCCGTTCTTACACATATATATTGCGTTCTTACACATATATATTCATTTCTTACACATATATGTTCAGTTATTACATATATATATTCAGTTCTTACGCATATATATTCAGTTCTTACACATATATATTCCGTTCTTACACATATATTCAGTTCTTACGCATATATATTCCGTTCTTTCGCATTTATATTCAGTTTTACGCATATATATTCAGTTCTTACGCATATATTCCGTTCTTACATATATATATATTCCGTTCTTACGCATATATATTACGTTCTTACACATATATATTCCGTTCTTACGCAAATATATTCTTACACGTATATATTCCGTTCTTACACATATATATTCCGTTCTTACACATATATATTCCGTTCTTACACATATATATTCAGTTCTTACGCATATATATTCCGTTCTTACACATATATATTCCGTTCTTACGCATATATATTCAGTTCTTACGCATATATATTCATTTCTTAAACATATATGTTCAGTTCTTACGCATAAATATTCAGTTTTACGCATATATATTCAGTTATTACAAATATATATTCCGTTCTTACGCATATATATTCAGTTCTTACGCATATATATTCATTTCCTACACATATATGTTCAGTTCTTACGCATATATGTTCAGTTCTTACGCATATATGTTCAGTTCTTACGCATATATAATCCGTTCAAATGCATATATATTCCGTTCTTACACATATATATTCCGTTCTTACACGTATATATTCTGTTCTTACACGTATATATTCCGTTCTTACACATATATATTCCGTTCTTTCACATATATATTCACTTCTTACACATATATATTCCGTTCTTACACATATGTTATAGCGTGACCCGGCTAGCTCTAGTGTTGCCACACGCCATAACAAGGGGTTGTTATTGAAACTAACGCCAGCTTCCGTAAACATCATTTATTGATGGTAATGAATAATAAACATCTCTGAAAGTATATAATACTCAACGTAAATCATCTAAAATATTACACATATGCATTCAATATCACAGATTAAGTAATTACTCAATAACTTACATAAATATGAAGTTTATCAGACATACAATTACTTAATGTATTTAATACAAACCATACTTAATGCTTTTAACATCACGTATTACACATATATTACAATCTTACTGTTAATGGATATATTAACATATTGCAAAACATACAAATTCCTTAACGCATATCAGCAGTATGAACTACTAAATAATATAGTCGCAATATAGTCACATAGTTATTATTAATACCTACATGTATATGGTACAAAGACTATATCCATCACATCCATCTCTCCTGCCATTCTATTTACCAGCTCGCCACCAGCTCTACATATATCTGTACATAAAAGGTCTGAATTAGTTCATGTACCTTTAAACTACATCATAACAAACTGGACACAGACAATCGATTCAAATGTCTAGCAAACATCAATATACAATTCGTGGATCTGTTCATTTAATGATTACTTATAAAATCTACATATCCGACAACGGACGCACGGACGGATATAATGCCATTTAACTATTATATTCACAGTCTTATAGATGCAAACAGATGCATGGCAATTACAAAGTTACACATAGTTAAAATCACATCTTAATCCCTATGATTTGGTAATTTGTCAATTATCAATCCCTTGATCAATCAGTTGGAATCAATGATAGAGAAATATGACATTAAACAATGACCAAGGAATAAAACAAATATGTTTCCTACCTTCCAAATCCTACATCCATTTCCAAACACTTCCAAATCATGGTACATAACTTTACCATTATATATTAAAACATAGCTGTCCTATATTCTTAGGAAACTCTAAGAATATAAATATAGACACTGCAAATATTGCAAGTACATTAAACTGATTAAAATAACTGATCCAAGATGGATGCAAACTATATTTTCAAGAGACTTCTTGACACTTCAACTTTCTTTGCAAGACTAATTTAAAACTACCTATTGACCAATCAGATTTCACCTGGATGTCAGGTGACAATCTACTTTCCCTCTAAAACCTATTCAGCTATGACCAGTACTATTAAAGGGTGTTAGCCTAATAATGTTAAGGTTAGCATAAATTCAACACATGCAATTATTAGTTCCTTAATGACAATACATATTAAAACAGTAAAAACACACTCTACCACATACTCCCCTCCTTTATAATAATGTCTTCCACGACATTCACTTCTGTGCAACAATTTCCAGAATTGTCTTGATGATATCTTGTTGCAGAGAAGGAGGCATGGTGCTCGCAAAAGAGCGCAGGAAGTTAACTCTCTGAATCCAGTCGGGTTGCTCACTAGCTGCTGTAGCTGTGGCAGACATGACAAATTCACCAGAAGTCATCCAACCTGGTCTTTTTCTTTCTCTCAGTTGTCTTGGCACTGGTTTTGGCGTTGCTGGTTTTTCAGGTACGGTCACCTCTTCTGGTTCACCGTCACCATCTCTAGCTAGAGTGTTCCTCTGGCCACCGTCTTCATCATCAGCAGTAGCTGTATCCTCAGCTTCTTCAGATGTTACACCGTCAGCTTCACCTGCTCCATTAGAGGTGTGAGCGTCCTCATCAGCTGCGGTTGACACATCTCCCGTTTCGTCACCAGTCGAACCGTCATCCTCGTGATGCGAAACGTTATCTTCGTTGACAACAGGTTCATCGTTGTTTTCATCTTCTTCGTCCTGAACGACATTGTGTTCAATGTCAGCCTCTGTTGTTCTACCTGCTGATTTCACAATATACACAGATTCTTCTTCTGAGTCTTCATCCTCTTCCTGATGTGTGTGAACATCAGCCTCAGTAGAATCTGGTATTTTCACTTCTCTTTTACCCTGTCTCTTCGCTGCGATCGGATGTTGATCTTGTGCCTTCCGATGCAGCCTCTGTATCTCTTGACCGAGATGTTCTTCGCCATCCTCTATCGATCCTATAGGAAGTAGCAAATTCCTATGCAGGGTTTTCGTTCTGCCTTCCCCATTCTCCTGTTGTACTACGTATACTGGTATATCATTGTTACGCTGATCCAGTACCACGTATACTTCTTCCTCCCATCGGTTGGCTAACTTGTGTTTTCCATCAAACGCCACTATCTTCACAAGCACTCTGTCTCCAGGATGTTTCACCGATCCTCTTGCCCTCATGTCGTAATTCTTCTTTTGCTCATCTCTCGACTTCTTTGCAGCTTCTGAAGCAAGATGGTACGACTGCTTTAACTTGTCTCGTAGCTCCTTTATGTATTTGGACTGTGGCTGCCTGTTCTGGTTGACGTCTAATCCAAACGCTAAATCCAGGGGAAGTCTTGGCTCTCTTCCAAACATCAGAAAGAATGGTGAGCAGCCTGTAGGTGTATGTCTGGTGCAGTTGTAGGCATGCACAATAGGTCCTACATGGCTCTTCCAGTCCTTCTTTCTGTCTGGATCTATCGTCCCCAGCATATCCAACAAAGTTCGGTTGAATTTCTCCGTCATTCCATTGCCCATAGGATGGTACGGCGTCGTTCGAGACTTGGTCATTCCAGTGATGTTACAGAGCTCTTGATCAGATTTCCTTCGAAGTTTGCTCCTTGATCCGAATGGATTCGCTTTGGTAGACCGAAATTTACTACGAAGTTGTTAAAGAAGGCTTCTGCTGTTGTCTTTGCAGTCTGGTTCTTTGTTGGAATGGCCATGGCATATCTTGTGAAGTGGTCTGTTATCACTAAGATATTCTGGAATCCCCCGATGGATTGTTCCAACGATAGGTAGTCCATGGCAACTAGTTCCAGAGGCTGCATAGTCTGGATGTTAACCAATGGTGCTCTGTGCTGTTCTCTCTTCCTTCTAATGCATCGTCCACATCTGTTCACCCAGTCCTCCACATCCTTGGTAACACCTGGCCAGTACATTCTGTCTCTGATGAGGGAGACAGTTCTGTCCCTTCCAGGATGTCCAACATCGTTGTGGAGACTGACCAACACTTTTCGCACAAACGACTGTGGAATCACTAGTTGTTTCCGCTTCTCTCCGTGCATTTCAACCTCTCGGTACAACACTCCTCTCACTAACACAAGATGGTCAAAAATCTTAGAATATGCAGCGTTATCAGGGTGAAACGTCATTTCCCTTCGTGATGGCTTCCTTCTTTCCCTGACTGCACATATCCATCTTCTTATTGTGGGATCCCTGTCTTGAATTCTTCTCCAATCCCTGTCTGAGAATCCTACAATCCCTTCATCATCTTCGATGTCGTCATCGATAACATCTGCGGATAGCGCCAAGTTCAATATGTATGGTGGCACAGATATGCCACTACATACAGCTTGAACTGACTCTCTATCGATGTCCTGTCTTGGTAACTTTTCTGGGAGTCTACTCATGGCATCAGCATCTGCATTCTTTACTCCAGGTCGGTATTTGATGGTGAAATCAAAAGTAGACAGTGCTGCAAGCCATCTATGTCCCGTTGCATCTAATTTGGCTGAAGTCAGGATGTATGTCAGTGGATTGTTATCTGTCAACACTGTACATTTATGAGAATACAGGTAGTCCTGAAACTTCTCCGTCATAGCCCACTTCAGTGCTAGAAACTCTAACTTGTGACTCGGATAGTTTCTTTCGCTGTTGCTAAGTCCTCTGCTAGCATAGGCTATCACTCTTTTCTGTCCGTCTTGTTCTTGATATAGAACTGCCCCCAATCCTTGGCCTGATGCATCAGTGTGCAATTCAAATGGCAAACTGTAATCAGCAAATCCAAGGATAGGGTACGATACAAGCTTGTCCTTCAAGGTGGTAAATGCTTGATCTTCCGCTGGTCCCCAACTCCATTTCTTTCTCTCTGGTGTTGTTGACACTTTCTTCTGTGCTTTCGTCTTCTTCTTTGCTGTAGTTGGCATCAGATCCGTCAAAGGCTTGGCGATCTTGGAAAAGTTCTGCACAAACTTCCTGTAATACCCAGCAAAGCCGACGAAACTTCTGACTTCTTCTGGTGTCTGTGGTTGTGGCCAATTCAGAACCTTCTCTATCTTCTTGGGATCTGGCTCTATTCCCTTCTCTGACACTATGTGGCCAACGTAGCACACTTTCTCTTGACAGAAGAAACATTTCTTTGATGACAACTTGAGGTTGTTCTCTCGCAGCTTGTCCAGTACCTTGGCTAGTCTTTCTATATGCTCCTCGAACGTCTTAGAGTAGATGATAAGATCGTCTAGAAAAATAAAGCATATAGTAAGATGTAGATCACCTAAAAAATCCTCCATTAGCCTTTGGTAGGTAGCAGGCGAGTTACAGAGACCAAACGGTAACCGCTGAAACTCAAAGAACCCCAATGGTCCTACTGTGAAAGCAGTCCGTTCCTTGTGAGTCTCCAAAAATTTCAACTTGATGGTAGCCACTCTTCATGTCCAATACTGTAAAGTATTTTGCTTTGGATAGAGCGTCCAGTATCTCTTCTACTCTGGGCAATGCATACGAATCCTTGATGGTGCGCATGTTGAGTTGACGGTAGTCTACACACATCCGGATCTGTCCATCTTTCTTCTTTACGAGGACTATGTTAGATGCCCATGGGGAATGCGATCTTCTAATTATTCCAGCATCTAAAAGTTGTTGAAGATGGTTCCTCACTTCTTCAAACATGCCAGGCGGTATACGGCGAGGTCGTTGTTTGAAGGGAATCTCATCATTCAAGTCAATCCTGTGTTTCACTCTTGAAACATGTCCTATGTCTGTGTCGCTTTGCGAAAATACGTCATAGTAATTTAAAATTACGTCTTCTAACGTCTTGCGTTGCTGTGGTGTGATGTTTTCTGTGTTGATGTTAACAACATCCAACAGTGGCGGGTCCTGGTTGTCCTTCTTGGCTTCCATAGTATCGGAATGGTCGGTTACAGTCACAGGCTGAATTTCACACATGACCTCATGTGGCTGGATCCGTACTGTCCTTGTCGTTATGTTGGAAATATGTACATCCACCAACCCTGTGTCCCTGTACTTGTATGCGACCAGTGTCGGTGCAACATCAATGTCATCCGGTATGTTCGATAGCTTGGATGGATGAAGCATCGCCGATGTCTGATGGTAAGGTATCTCCTTATCCAAGTAACCAGGCACAACTATCGTTGAATTTGGCTCTATGGTGACAGGTCTGCTTTCTGCACTCTTCACTATGGCAATGGAGTTCTTATTCCGCCTAAGTTGTTTCTCTCTTAGAGTCAAACAATTGAAAGCCAAGTACCATGGTACATGTAAATCGGTCTTCTGCAGGAACTGGTTTCCATATCTGTTCTTGGTGTCCACCATAAATGCTTGCAGAACGTTGGTACCAAGTAGCAGTGGTATTCTTCTATTGGCAGCAGTCTCCGGAACAACAAGAAGCAAACATTCTTTCGGCTGACCGATGGGTAATCCATCTACAGCAATGTTGGCTCTGATGTACCCCAAGTATGGCAGGTTGTTCCCATTGGCACACACAACTTCTAATACATTGTCCATGGATTGTATATCTACATCATCCAAGTGGCTTCTGTAGAACGATTCCGATACAGTGGAAAGAGCTGCTCCAGTATCCAAGAATCCAACCGTGTCAACTCCATTCACTCTCATGCCAACCTCATTGCTCGTTCCTATAAGCCCATCTGGTATGCCTTGACTGTATAAGTTGGCCTTCCTGGTGTAACCGGTATAGTCGTTGCGGCCATAAGGTCTAAATGCATCCATCTGTGGTGTATGTCTATAGGAATCGGCAACCTTAGCTACATGTGCCTGTCTCCGACTATGATCCAAGATGACCCTACATCCAATCTTGATATGTCCAGCCTGTCCACACCTGTAACAAATCACTTGCTCTTCCTCGCACCAATCAACATCACCCTCATACTCCTCACTCTCAACTTGTCGTCTCTGCATCTCATCTATCTTATTCAAAACTCTATTCAACTTTTCATCCCACATCGTAATGTAGTAGTATTGAACCTATATATCACTTAAACCTATCACGTAATTCAAACACTAATGTCGAAATGCTGAAAGTAAACTATTCAACGTGTGTGTCTTCTTATCCCTATATGAATATTTAATCACACTAATAGAATGTCAAAGTCAAAACTCAGTTTTTAAATTAAAATAATTTAATTTAATTCAAATTCAAACTAAGTTAAACATGTATCAAGTAATACTGAATCCAACAATTTATATTACCAAAGTAAACCTTATTTCAATTTTTACAAATTCAACAATTTACTTTACCAAACTATATCTAAGTACAAACTCAATAGTTTATAAATAATACCTTGTATGTTATTTGAAATTAAATTTAAAATCAAAAGTTTAACTATTTCAAAAAATTAAATTCCTATAAAGGGAGGTAATTAATTCCAATAATTTAATTCCGAACTAATTCAATCTCAAGACACTATCAAACACAATTGAATGATAAAAGGGAGGTTACTCAATATTAATGTTAGTAACACATATTATATCTAATACACATTTTCATAAAGGATACAGATGCTCTTCCTGAAAAGAAATACCCTGAAATAAAATGCTGTCTATTATTCAAGTTAATCCTGATTAGTATACAACAATGTTAGCTACATGCAAATATACTGGTCAACCTGAATCTCTGAACTCAAAATCAAACAACTCAATATAAACAACCGTTTCTAAAGAACTTTTATGTCTTTGAAACAAAACCTTAAACTCAACTGACTCACTGACCAATCAATACTAACGCCAATAAACCAATACTGATTATCCAATGCACAATAACCTATCTGATATCCAATTAAACCAATCTCCGGACAGATAATTGACAAATCCCTCCCAAAAATATAAATCAGGAAAGATAATTATCTAATCCCACCCGGATTTTTATTTTAATTAATTCCCCTTCACTTTACAATTGCCATGCTAATACTCAGAGTACATGAATACTCAGACTGTCTGATGTACTCACTAACACTGCAAAATGAATTTAACTTAAAAGTCAAACTTACTCACTATATGGACTATGTAATATAAATTCTATGCATGCTCAGCTCGTCTGACACAAACACAGAATTATATCAATGATTTTACAAAATGTAAATTCATTCAAAATATTGAACATCAAATAAATATCTATTTTACTACAAATGTATATTACCAAATGATCAAATCACACCTGATTTACACCTGTAAATCTATAGTATACAATAGAATATTGGATTTACTCACAGCTGACCATTTATGTAATACCTGTCAAATTAACACCTCAGTGAATATGACCTTGGCTACAATAAGTTATTAAAGGGACTTGTCCTAATGTGCACTTCAAATTGTTTAAAATAAATATTTCACACATTGAAAAAAAACCTATTCTGAGCGTCGATTTCCTGCTGAAATACTGTAAACGTCTCTGGAACACTACGAACGCGGTGCGCACATATCAAAAGTGTATATAGTATGCTAGCAACACATAACACTTAAAAAACTATAAAATAATTCACTGGCTTGAGGCCATGTCACAAATTGGTACATTGTCTTCGTTGTTGGGTCGGGTTCCTACTCGATATTAAGTTCCTACTTGGTATTGGTTTCATACTCGTTGTTGGGATCCTACTCGTTGGGTTCCTACTCGGTATTGGGTTCATACTCGTTGTTGGGCGCCATTTGTTATAGCGTGACCCGGCTAGCTCTAGTGTTGCCACACGCCATAACAAGGGGTTGTTATTGAAACTAACGCCAGCTTCCGTAAACATCATTTATTGATGGTAATGAATAATAAACATCTCTGAAAGTATATAATACTCAACGTAAATCATCTAAAATATTACACATATGCATTCAATATCACAGATTAAGTAATTACTCAATAACTTACATAAATATGAAGTTTATCAGACATACAATTACTTAATGTATTTAAAACAAACCATACTTAATGCTTTTAACATCACGTATTACACATATATTACAATCTTACTGTTAATGGATATATTAACATATTGCAAAACATACAAATTCCTTAACGCATATCAGCAGTATGAACTACTAAATAATATAGTCGCAATATAGTCACATAGTTATTATTAATACCTACATGTATATGGTACAAAGACTATATCCATCACATCCATCTCTCCTGCCATTCTATTTACCAGCTCGCCACCAGCTCTACATATATCTGTACATAAAAGGTCTGAATTAGTTCATGTACCTTTAAACTACATCATAACAAACTGGACACAGACAATCGATTCAAATGTCTAGCAAACATCAATATACAATTCGTGGATCTGTTCATTTAATGATTACTTATAAAATCTACATAGCCGACAACGGACGCACGGACGGATATAATGCCATTTAACTATTATATTCACAGTCTTATAGATGCAAACAGATGCATGGCAATTACAAAGTTACACATAGTTAAAATCACATCTTAATCCCTATGATTTGGTAATTTGTCAATTATCAATCCCTTGATCAATCAGTTGGAATCAATGATAGAGAAATATGACATTAAACAATGACCAAGGAATAAAACAAATATGTTTCCTACCTTCCAAATCCTACATCCATTTCCAAACACTTCCAAATCATGGTACATAATTTTACCATTATATATTAAAACATAGCTGTCCTATATTCTTAGGAAACTCTAAGAATATAAATATAGACACTGCAAATATTGCAAGTACATTAAACTGATTAAAATAACTGATCCAAGATGGATGCAAACTATATTTTCAAGAGACTTCTTGACACTTCAACTTTCTTTGCAAGACTAATTTAAAACTACCTATTGACCAATCAGATTTCACCTGGATGTCAGGTGACAATCTACTTTCCCTCTAAAACCTATTCAGCTATGACCAGTACTATTAAAGGGTGTTAGCCTAATAATGTTAAGGTTAGCATAAATTCAACACATGCAATTATTAGTTCCTTAATGACAATACATATTAAAACAGTAAAAACACACTCTACCACACATATATATTCAGTTCATACGCATATATATTCCGTTCTTACACATATATATTCCGTTCTTACACATCAATATTCCGTTCTTACGCATATATTTTCAGTTATTACGCCTATATATTCATCTCTTACACATATATGTTCAGTTCTTACGCATATATATTCAGTTCTTACACATATATATTCAGTTCTTACACATATATATTCTGTTCTTACACATATATATTCCGTTCTTACACGTATATATTCCGTTCTTTCGCATATATATTCAGTTTTACGCATATATATTCAGTTCTTACGCAAATATATTCAGTTCTTACACATATATATTTAGTTCTTACACATATATATTCAGTTCTTACGCATATATATTCCGTTCTTACGCATATATATTCTTACACTTATATTCCCTTCTTACACATATATATTCAGTTCTTACACATATATATTCTGTTCTTACACATATATATTTCGTTCTTACGCATATATATTCAGTTCTTAATAATATATATTCCGTTCTTACGCATATATATTCAGTTCTTAGGCATATATATTCAGTTCTTACGCATATATATTCAGTACTTACGCATATATATTCAGTTCTTACACATATATTCAGTTCTTACACATATATATTCAGTTCTTACACATATATATTCCGTTCTTACACATATATATTGCGTTCTTACACATATATATTCATTTCTTACACATATATGTTTAGTTATTACATATATATATTCAGTTCTTACGCATATATATTCAGTTATTACGCATATATATTCCGTTCTTACGCATATATATTCAGTTCTTACGCATATATATTCCGTTCTTACACATATATATTCCGTTCTTACACATATATATTCAGTTCTTACGCATATATATTCCGTTCTTACGCATATATATTCCGTTCTTACGCATATATATTCAGTTCTTACGCATATATATTCATTTCTTACACATATATGTTCAGTTATTACGCATATATATTCAGTTTTAAGCATATATATTCAGTTATTACACATATATATTCCGTTCTTACACATATATATTCAGTTCCTACACATATATATTCCGTTCTTACACATATATATTGCGTTCTTACACATATATATTCCGTTCTTACACATATATATTCAGTTCTTACACATATATATTCACTTCTTAGACATATATATTCCGTTCTTAGACATACATATTCCGTTCATACGCATATATATTCAGTTCTAACGCACATATGTTCAGTTATTACGCATATATGTTCAGTTATTACGCATATATGTTCAGTTCTTACGCATATTTATTCAGTTCTTAAGCATATATATTCAGTTCTTACGCATATATATTCAGTTATTACGCATATATATTCAGTTCTTACACATATATATTTTCAGTTCTTACGCATATATATTCAGTTCTGACGCATATATATTCAGTTTTACGCATATATATTCAGTTCATACACATATATATTCCGTTCTTACGCATATATATTCAGTTCTGACGCATATATATTCAGTTCTAACTCATATATATTCAGTTCTTACGCATATATATTCAGTTCTTACACATATATATTCAGTTCTTACGCATATATATTCAGTTTTACGCATATATATTCAGTTCATACACATATATATTCCGTTCTTACACATATATATTCAGTTCTTACGCATATATATTCAGTTCTAACGCATATATATTTAGTTCTTACGCATATATATTCAGTTCTTACGCATATATTCAGTTCTTACACACATATATTCAGTTCTTACGCTAATATATTCAGTTCTTACGCATATATATTCAGTTTTACGCATATATATTCAGTTCATACACATATATATTCCGTTCTTACGCATATATATTCAGTTCTTAGGCATATATATTCATTTCTTACACATATAATTATATTCAGTTCTTACACATATATATTCCGTTCTTACACGTACATATTCCGTTCTTACACATATATATTCCGTTCTTACACATATATTCCGTTCTTAAACATATATATTCCGTTCTTACACGTACATATTCCGTTCTTACACGAACATATTCCGTTCTTACACATATATATTCCGTTCTTACACATATATATTCCGTTCTAACGCAAATATAGTCATTTCTTACACATATATGTTCAGTTCTTACACATATATATTTCGTTTTTACACATATATATTCCGTTCTTACACGTACATATTCCGTTCTTACACATATATATTCCGTTCTTACACATATATTCCGTTCTTAAACATATATATTCCGTTCTTACACGTACATATTCCGTTCTTACACGTACATATTCCGTTCTTACACATATATATTCCGTTCTTACACATATATATTCCGTTCTAACGCAAATATAGTCATTTCTTACACATATATGTTCAGTTCTTACACATATATATTTCGTTTTTACACATATATATTCCGTTCTTACACATATATATTCCATTCTTACACGTATATATTCCGTTCTTACACATATATATTCCGTTCTTACACATATATATTCTGTTCTTACACATATATTCAGTTCTTACGCATATATATCCGTTCTTTCGCATTTATATTCAGTTTTACGCATATATATTCAGTTCTACGCATATATATTCAGTTCTTACACATATATATTCAGTTCTTACGCATATATATTACGTTCTTACACATATATATTCCGTTCTTACGCATATATATTCTTACACGTATATATTCCGTTCTTACACATATATATTCCGTTCTTACACATATATATTCCGTTCTTACACATATATATTCAGTTCTTACACGTATATATTCCGTTCTTACACATATATATTCCGCTCTTACACATATATATTCCGTTCTTACACATATATTCAGTTCTTACGCATATATATTCCGTTCTTTCGCATTTATATTCAGTTTTACGCATATATATTCAGTTCTTACGCATATATATTCAGTTCTTACACATATATATTCAGTCTTACGCATATATATTACGTTCTTACACATATATATTCCGTTCTTACGCAAATATATTCTTACACGTATATATTCCGTTCTTACACATATATATTCCGTTCTTACACATATATATTCCGTTCTTACACATATATATTCAGTTCTTACGCATATATATTCCGTTCTTACCCATATATATTCCGTTCTTACGCATATATATTCAGTTCTTACGCATATATATTCATTTCTTAAACATATATGTTCAGTTCTTACGCATAAATATTCAGTTTTACGCATATATATTCAGTTATTACAAATATATATTCCGTTCTTACGCATATATATTCAGTTCTTACGCATATATATTCATTTCCTACACATATATGTTCAGTTCTTACGCATATATGTTCAGTTCTTACGCATATATGTTCAGTTCTTACGCATATATAATCCGTTCAAATGCATATATATTCCGTTCTTACACATATATATTCCGTTCTTACACGTATATATTCTGTTCTTACACGTATATATTCCGTTCTTACACATATATATTCCGTTCTTTCACATATATATTCCGTTCTGACAGTTATATATTCCGTTCTTACACGTATATATACCGTTCTTACACATATATATTCCGTTCTTACGCATATATATTCCGTTCTTACGCATATATATTCAGTTCTTACACATATATATTCAGTTCTTACACATATATATTCAGTTTTTGCACATATATAATCAGCTTTTACACATATATATTCCGTTCTTACACGTACATATTGCGTTCTTACACATATATATTCCGTTCTTACACATATATATTCCGTTCTTGCCCATATATATTCCGTTCTTACACATATATATTCCGTTCTTACACGTACATATTCCGTTCTTACACATATATATTCCGTTCTTACACATATATATTCCATTCTTACGCATATATATTCATTTCTTACACATATATGTGCAGTTCTTACACATATATATTTCGTTTTTACACATATATATTCCGTTCTTACACATATATATTCCGTTCTTACACGTACATATTCCGTTTTTACACATATATATTCCGTTCTTACACATATATATTCAGTTCTTACACATATATTCAGTTCTTACGCATATATATTCCGTTCTTTCGCATTTATATTCAGTTTTACGCATATATATTCAGTTCTTACGCATATATATTCAGTTCTTACGCATATATATTCAGTTCTTACACATATATTCAGTTCTTACGCATATATATTACGTTCTTACACATATATATTCCGTTCTAACGCATATATATTCTTACACGTATATATTCCGTTCTTACACATATATATGCCGTTCTTACACATATATATTCCGTTCTTACACATATATATTCAGTTTTTCCGTTCTTACACATATATATTCCGTTCTTACGTATATATATTCAGTTCTTACGCATATATATTCATTTCTTACACATATATGTTCAGTTCTTACGCATATATATTCAGTTTTACGCATATATATTCAGTTATTACAAATATATATTCCGTTCTTACGCATATATATTCAGTTCTTACGCATATATATTCATTTCTTACACATATATGTTCAGTTCTTACGCATATATGTTCAGTTCTTACGCATATATGTTCGGTTCTTACGCATATATAATCCGTTCAAATGCATATATATTCCGTTCTTACACATATATATTCCGTTCTTAAACGTATATATTCCGTTCTTACACATATATATTCCGTTCTTACACATATATATTCCGTTCTTTCACATATATATTCCGTTCTTACACTTATATATTCCGTTCTTACACGTATATATTCCGTTCTTACACATATATATTCCGTTCTTACGCATATATATTCCGATCTTACGCATATATATTCAGTTCTTACACATATATATTCAGTTCTTACACATATATATTCAGTTCTCGCACATATATAATCAGCTTTTACACATATATATTCCGTTCTTACACGTACATATTCCGTTCTTGCACATATATATTCCGTTCTTACACATATATATTCCGTTCTTGCACATATATATTCCGTTCTTACACATATATATTCCGTTCTTACACGTACATATTCCGTTCTTACACGTATATATTCCGTTCTTACACATATATATTCCGTTCTTACTCATATATATTCCGTCCTTACGCGTATATATTCAGTTATTATGCATATATATTCATTTCTTACACATATATATTCAGTTCTTACGCATATATATTCCGTTCTAATGCATATATATTCCGTTCTTACACTTATATATTCCGTTCTTACACGTTTATATTCCGTTCTTACACGTAGATATTCCGTTCTAACACGTATATATTCCGTTCTTACACGTATATATTCCGTTCTTACACATATATTCCATTCTTTCACATATATATTCAGTTCTTTCACATATTCATTCACTTCTTACACATATATATTCCGTTCTTACACCTATATATTCCGTTCTTACACATATATTCCGTTCTTACACATATATATTCCGTTTTACACATATATATTTCGTTCTTACGCATATATATTCAGTTCTTACGCATATATATTTAGTTCTTACACATATATATTCCGTTCTTACACATATATATTCCGTTCTTACACATATATATTCCGTTCAGACATATATATATTCCGTTCTTACACGTACATATTCCGTTCTTACAAGTATATATTCCGTTCTTACACATATATATTCAGTTCTTACGCATATATTTTCATTTCTTACACATATATGTTCAGTTCTTACACATATATATTTCGTTTTTACACATATATATTCCGTTCTTACACATATATATTCCGTTCTTACACATATATATTCCGTTTTTACACGTATATATTCATTTCTTACACATATATATTCCGTTCTTACACATATATATTCCGTTCTTACACATATATTCCGTTCTTACGCATATATATTCAGTTTTACGCATATATATTCAGTTCTTACGCATATATATTCAGTTCTTACACATATATATTCTTACACATGTATTCCGTTCTTACACATATATATTCTGTTCTTACACATATATATTCCGTTCTTACGCATATATATACAGTTCTTACGCATATATATTCAGTTCTTACGCATATATATTCAGTTCTTACACATTTATATTCAATTCTTTCGCATATATATTCAGTTCTTACACATATATATTCAGTTCTTACACATATATATTCCGTTCTTACACGTATATATTCCGTTCTTACACATATATATTCAGTTCTTACGCATATATATTCATTTCTTACTCATATATATTCAGTTCTTACGCATATATATTCAGTTCTTACGCATATATATTCAGTTTTACGCATATATATTCAGTTCATACGCATATATATTCCGTTCTTACGCATATATATTCAGTTCTTACGCATATATATTCCGTTCTTACACATATATATTCCGTTCTTACACGTATATATTCCGTTCTTACACATATATATTCAGTTCTTACGTATATATATTCAGTTCTTACACAAATATATTCAGTTCTTACGCATATATATTCAGTTCTAACGCATATATATTTTTAAGTTCTTACGCATACATATTCAATTCTTAGGCATATATATTCAGTTCTTACACATATATATTCAGTTCTTACGCATATATATTCAATTCTTACGCATATATATTCAGTTTTACGCATATATATTCAGTTCATACACATATATATTCCGTTCTTACACATATATATTCAGTTCTTACGCATATATATTCAGTTCTTACGCATATATATTCAGTTATTACGCATATATATTCCGTTCTTACGCATATATATTCCGTTCTTACACATATATATTCCATTCTTACACGTATATATTCCGTTCTTACACGTATATATTCCGTTCTTACACATATATATTCCGTTCTTACACTTATATATTCCGTTCTTACACGTATATATTCCGTTCTTACAAATATATATTCCGTTCTTACGCATATATATTCAGTTCTTACGCATATATATTCAGTTTTACGCATATATATTCAGGTCATACACATATATATTCCGTTCTTACGCATATATATTCAGTTTTTAGGCATATATATTCATTTCTTACACATATATATTCAGTTCTTACACATATATATTTCGTTCTTACACGTACATATTCAGTTCTTACACATATATATTCCGTTCTTACACATATATATTCCGTTCTTACACGTACATATTCCGTTCTTACACATATATATTCCGTTCTTACACATATATATTCCGTTCTTATGCATATATATTCATTTCTTATACATATATGTTCAGTTCTTACACATATATATTTCGTTTTTACACATATATATTCCGTTCTTACACATATATATTCCGTTTTTACACGTTTAAATTCCGTTCTTACACATATATATACCGTTCTTACACATATATATTCCGTTCTGACACATATATTCAGTTCTTTCGCATATATATTCCGTTTTTTCGCATATATATTCCGTTCTTACGCATATATATTCTTACACGTATATATTCCGTTCTTACACATATATATTCCGTTCTTACACATATATATTCCGTTCTTACACATATATATTCAGTTCTTACGCATATATATTCCGTTCTTACACATATATATTCCGTTCTTACGCATATATATTCAGTTCTTACGCATATATATTCATATCTTACACATATATGTTCAGTTCTTACGCATATATATTCAGTTTTACGCATATATATTTAGTTATTACAAATATATATTTCGTTCGTACGCATATATATTCAGTTCTTACGCATATATATTCATTTCTTACACATATATGTTCAGTTCTTACGCATATATGTTCAGTTCTTACGCATATATGTTCAGTTCTTACGCATATATAATCCGTTCTAATGCATATATATTCCGTTCCTACACTTATATATTCCTTTCTTACACGTATATATTCCGTTTTTACACGTATATATTCCGTTCTTACACATATATATTCCGTTCTTACACGTATATATTCCGTTCTTACACATATATATTCCGTTCTTTCACATATATATTCCGTTCTTACACTTATATATTCCGTTCTTACACGTATATATTCCGTTCTTACAAATATATATTCCGTTCTTACGCATGTATATTCAGTTCTTACGCATATATATTTAGTTTTACGTATATATATTCAGTTCATACACATATATATTCCGTTCTTACGCATATATATTCAGTTTTTAGGCATATATATTCATTTCTTACACATATATATTCAGTTCTTACACATATATATTCCGTTCTTACACGTACATATTCCGTTCTTACACATATATATTCCGTTCTTACACATATATATTCCGTTCTTACACGTACATATTCCGTTCTTACACATATATATTCATTTCTTACACATATATGTTCAGTTCTTACGCATATATGTTCAGTTCTTACGCATATATGTTCAGTTCTTACGCATATATAATCCGTTCAAATGCATATATATTCCGTTATTACACATATATATTCCGTGCTTACACGTATATATTCCGTTCTTACACGTATATATTCCGTTCTTACACATATATATTCCGTTCTTTCACATATATATTCCGTTCTTACACGTATATATTCCGTTCTTACACATATATATTCCGTTCTTACGCATATATATTCCGTTCTTACTCATATATATTCAGTTCTTACTCATATATATTAAGTTCTTACACATATATATTCAGTTCTTGCACATATATAATCAGCTTTTACACATATATATTCCGTTCTTACACGTACATATTCCGTTCTTACACATATATATTCCGTTCTTACACATATATATTCCGTTCTTGCACCTATATATTCCGTTCTTACACTTATATATTCCGTTCTTACACGTACATATTCCGTTCTTACACGTATATATTCCGTTCTTACACATATATATTCCGTTCTTACTCATATATATTCCGTCCTTACGCGTATATATTCAGTTATTAGGCATATATATTCATTTCTTACACATATATATTCAGTTCTTACGCATATGTTCAGTTCTTACGCATATATGTTCAGTTCTTACGCATATATATTCCGTTCTAATGCATATATATTCCGTTCCTACACTTATATATTCCTTTCTTACACGTATATATTCCGTTTTTACACGTATATATTCCGTTCTTACACGTAGATATTCCGTTCTAACACGTATATATTCCGTTCTTACACGTATATATTCCGTTCTTACACGTACATATTCCGTTCTTACACATATATATAATTCACATGATTATCCGGAACCACTAATACAGGTACATCAAAAGAAATATCTGATAAAAACGGGATTAAAATATTACATTCAATAAAACCACTATAATTCAATGAAGTCCCATCAGCAATCGAAACATTCAAGCCCAAAGCGTCTAGACTGTTGACCTCTGGCTTATCTGCTAATGAATCATAAAAAGACTGCGACACTGTGGATACCATCGAACCTGTATCCAGGAGTGCCTTCGCAGACGATCCCTGTAAAACAATACCTCCTTCATTAGAAGAACCAATTAATAAATTTAAAAACGGTTGGCCTGGATCTTCACCTGACTCTGGTTGGCCATCAACAGAGGCGGTCACACTTTTGGGTTAAACCCTCTACCGCGACCTCTGCTGTTGCTGTTTTTGCCCGATGGGTTGTTGTTGTTCGGGTTGTTCCGATAAAACCCTCGACCGTACCCTCGGCTTCCACCTCGATGGCTAGATTGATGCTGATCTGAGCCACAGGCGCCTTGTCTTTCATCTAGTTTCTGGAGAATGAGGTTGAACATTTCATCAATTTTGGTGTCCAGCTTCCTCTCGAGGTCATCCATCCGAGATAGCATCCTCTTCTCCAAAGCATCTGCCTGACTATCGGCCATCACCGGCTGGTGAGTGACCTTGCTAGTCGGCTGCTTTGTACTGGTAGACGTGATGTTGATCTCCTTGTCCACCATCCTAATCTCCCTCAACAACTCATCATAGCTAGACAGGGTATCATACTTGTGGCGCGTCTGGCTATTAAGTTTCTCAGACAATAGTGAAGTCCAGAACTTGTGGCGCATCAAGTCATTCTTCGCCTCGTTAGCCAGATGTCCATTCTGAATTGCAGTCTGGAGAAGTGTCTCCAACCTGCAACCGAAGGCTGTAACCGATTCATCTTGTTTCTGGAAGCTGTTAAAAACCTCCTGCATTATCATGCCATTCGTGGACAGGTCTGCAAATAAAGCATCTAGTTTTGTTAAAACTTCCTGGATCGTGGCCTGCTCTCCTAGCGGTATGAGCATCCTTCTGGCAGTACCCCGCAATGATCTCCTGATGGCCTGGGTCACAATGCTTGCTGTCATATCGGGATCTTCTTTCAAACACTCTATCTCGAACCGCCATTCTGTATAATAGACATCTCTCTTCTGATCATCTCCTGAAAATAATGGTATCTTCGGGATGCTCTGTGCTGCATGTGGATCCCCCTTTCAGGCTGCCCCCTTGCTCGCCTTCTCCATAACCTTAAACAACCTAGACTTAGGTGTACTCGTCTTAAGTGCGAAGTCGTACTTGCTACCTAGAAGCTTCAACATCTCTTCTTCAGACATCGTAGTGTCCTTAGTAGTCGACATCACTAATTAATGCACTAACTTATTACAGAATATCACAAAATCACTATAAAACAATCAACTGTGTATAATCCGGACACAATTAAATCATTGTCCCTGCTGTAAACAAACACACAGCCAAAACCATATCTCTGCACTAAAAAATAATTTATTAATAACAACTTCCTGAAATCAAAACATCAAGAAACACTTAAATTCATTCCATAAAACTCTGAAAGTAATCAATTCAGTGATTAGAATTCCTGAAATTATCAATATGTGAAATTGTTATGTGCAATTCCCTGACAAAATATTTAACACCTTCTAAGTCACTGCAAATAGTAAAAATTAAGTAATCTCACAAACTACTTCCTGAAAATAAACAGAAACAGTACAATATGAATTCAAATTATTCCCTGAAATAATACATATAAACCACTTTCCTGAAAATCACTTCACATAAGCAAAATCTATATCCTGTAAACAGTTTCAAAATAGCGTCACAGTTCAAAGCGCAAGCAAGCACATATATACACATATATAAGGCACATATAAATACATATAAATATTGTAACTTTTATAAATACCTTTCTCTTCATATGCTTTCTCCGCCGTGCAGTGCAAGTGAAATGTGAATAGATTTTATAGACAGAGTGAACGTGTGAGGGGTTTATTAAGCAGACCAGAGAAATAAAGTCAGTTGAACAACAACCTAACTAACTATAAACCAACTTTTACGTGGTTCTATGCTCTATAATCTACGTTTAGAAATATCTAAGTTTCTTATATATCCTTCATATAATATCAAACATATATCTAATAACGGTATCTATACCACTATCAATACTCACTCTGGTGAATAAAGAATATGCTATTCACCCAATATATAAATACTGTTTGCTTCAACATGCACCTTTAAATATCATCAATGATTGACAATACACACTATATCACTTTTTATACATAAACAGTTGACCAAGAGCCTCCTGAGTCAATGCTTATAAAACTATGTCTAAATCACTGATAAATGTAAATACCCTTCTATAAACAATTCCAGGTAATTTCTGAAATACTGTACTATAAATCTCTCTAGTATCCAGCCATGCTTGAAATTTACCAAAAAAAGGTAAATATGTGTGACCTACTATTTTAACCAGAATGCACAGCTAAAAATAGCCTACACATGGAAATGTTTATGCACTCAAAGTAACAGTGTTTATCAATAAAACTGAATAAATTAACTTACCACTTAGTCCACATATTTATCCAATTTTCCTTTTCAAACACACAAATGCACTACCTCTAACACAAAACAATATTCACTCTGCGCACTGGTTCCACTTCAAAGTATCTAGTGTCCCACACGCGTCCATCGCTGGTGCCTCCTCTCCCGTATGACCTTTGTCAAAGTTCATAACACGGTTGTCACAACAACATGTGTCGCGGATCCATGTACATCTTATGCACTCGTAACTACTTCGAAGTTGTTACGCGAATTGAGTAAGGGCCCTTAAAAAAAACACTAGCTAGCTTTGATGATCCTAGGATCCATTTCCTCGGGAATATTCCTCGGCGTTCGAACAAACATACCCTGGTTGTGGTCCTGGAAATCGTCCGTCCGTCTTATCAATCGGTGATCCCTTGCTCTCGTCTGATCAACTCGTTCGTGGTCGCCATTGTCGAACAGGGTTCATAGTAAACAAACCATGGTGTTCTTAATTATTTATTCGAGTTATCTTGATACATTCAAGAGAGCCTGTAACATAAGAAATATACAATCAGTACAAGAATATATAAAACTACAATCCAGCGATAGACTTAATACATGTCAGAAATACATTAAAATAATACAATATCACAGATCACTTACCAGAGGATTCACAATAATAACAGTATGCTGGAAGTGACAGAATAGCTGATTCCAAAGGTTGACTTTACAGTCACCTAATACTTCTATACCTATACTATAAAGCTACATACAGTATAAGACTGTTGTTGTCAACTGTCAGAGAGAGAATGCCAGAGAGAGTGATATTTTAGGCGGGAAAAGAGGTTAGTAGTTGAGTTCTTCATGCAAGTTAGTTAGCATAACTCACCATAACTCACTCACTCACTACACACACACAATAATATACAGATATACCACAGTTCTGCATGTAGCTCAACATGTCAAACTATAAATAGAATGAAATGTGCTATAATTAGAAAGGTGAAGTATATTACACTGGTCCCAGGTAGTTGCACTGGAATAGTATTCTGTAAACAAAACATTACAGATGCAACACCGGGCGACAATATCAGCAAAGAGTTTGAAGACATTCAAAAGAAAATGATTTACGGCAAGTCGCTGGAGACTGCTCTGAACAAACTGGTTGACACTGATAAACTTAAGACTGCTATTGATGATGCTTCAAAGCAATTGAAGCTGCTCAGGATGAAAGAAGCAAAGCTTTTGATGGTGAAATCGCTTTTCTTAAAGAGCATAATAAAAGTCTGATAGTCGACACACAGCAATTCTTGAAATAATTGATGAGTTGAAAGAAAAAGTAGAACACTTAGATCAGATTCTAAGGTTTGAATATACGATAGATGGTATAAGTGTTATTCAAGATGCTTATGGTTGTGCATTGTACCCGACACGAAAACCACTTGAAAGAATCGGGATAGTCTCTTTTTTTACTGCTTTTGTAGCCAATCCACTTATAAAAGGTGAAGAATATTATAAAAAAGTTTTTTCAGGTTATCTAAAAATTCTTAAAGAAGGTCGTTATGTATTTTTAATAGATTTTACTTATACAAGAGCAGATGTAGAAAGTTTCTTTATTTATTCATTACAGGGTGAAGTCGAAAAGCATCTTCACCCGATAATAAAACATGACAAACCAATATTAAAAGAAACATTTGAATTATATCTCAAAACATCATATTCTTTACATTTCAGATCAGATATAGAACATAACACTACACAAGTTTTCAATTTTGAAAAATCAAGTTTTAAACTGTATGACAAAGGTGATTAATTTTATCTACTTATGTGTATAATGGAACGAAAAATTGTATTCATAAGAAAAAGAGTCAATAATTAATAGCTCAAATACACCAAGTAATTTTACAACTGTATTCGACAGACCATTACTATTAGGCAGAAACAAACAGTATGGTACTGGACTCGATAAGATTAATTTCATGACTTACTCATGTTATAATATTAGTGAAGATTTTAATAACAAAGTGATACGGTATAGCAATGGAACATATTTGAAAACTATTAGTTTTGCAAACGGAAAATTACAGTTATGCTGATATTGGTAATTACATAATAGAAACAATGATTTAACCGATGACTCACCTGTCCCGATATGAATTGAGTTTGATTTATCAAGTTTCAAATGTTTGGTTACCGTTCATAATAAGTTCGTACTTGATTTGAGAGAATCAAACTTTCACACCTTGATCGGGTTTGACAAAGATGCAATTATTAGAGAAACTAAATTTGGAACTGTGACACCAAACATAACAAATTCTATCGATACATTGTATATCCACTATGAGGATAAGTAATTCTGTGGATGATGGATTATATGGAGATGTCATTTATGAAATAAGTACAGCTTATCTTACGAGATCATATCCTTTCAAAGATGAACCGATAAGAGTCGGGTTCTGTGAAGTAAACAAAACGATCAATAACAGTATTAATATTTACATAACCGATTTCTCCGGTAAAATTATTAATCTTAATGCTGTCCACACATCATTACGATTTGTTTTGAAGGTATTAATGTAACATAAGTTATATGGCACGTTTAAAAAAAGTTTATAACACTAGTACGGGAACATATACTCAAGTTGATCGATTAACTGGAGCTGGCATATTTTACATTCTTTCAAAAGTTGGATCAAAGATATTTAGTGAGTCTGTAAAAACAGCAGATAAGAAAGCATTAGAAACTGCTGGTAAACAAATCATAGAAAGCGGTTCTAAAACACTTGGAGATAAAGTAGGAAAAATAGCTGCTGATGAGTTAGTTTCAGTTATTAAACCTAAACCAAAAGGTGAGATAATTTTAAAAGAACTTACAAAAGCTGCCACAAAAGATGTAGCTAAAGTTGCGGCTGATAATATAATTGAAGAAAATGAAAATATAAAAATTAACAGATTACTATCCGGAAGAGGAACCAAAAATATTCATGTGAAAATTAATCGATTAATTAATAGAAAATAATCTAATTACTAGTATATATAGATGTTTCGAAGTCATCAATATAATACTAGATATGAACATGTACCTATTTGGTTAGATACCCCCGTAACACAACCAGGAAATAATACCAGACAAATGAAAAGTGGCTACCAATTTATGTTAAATGATAGAAGTTCTTACTTTGATTGGTAGAGCGCATATTTTGAAATCAGTTTCCAAGTAAACAAACTTGCTGATGGAGCTAATTTTATAGTCAACGATGAAATTGTTCTAATTTACGATGCAGCTTCAATGATTGATCAAATGCAAGTAAAACAAAATTGAAAAATAGTTTACGATGGAAATAATCTTCACATATTTGTATATGTCAAAAGCTTGCTTGAAATTTCTGATGACTATGCAAAGACAACCGGAACAAACGAATATTTTTATTTAGATAATACGGCTGCTGCAGAATCTCGAGATGATCAAGCTGTTTATAATTCAGGATTTGCGATTCGTCATGCTTTAATCATAAATAATCAAAAAGTTAACTCTATAATTCCATTAAACAAATATTCCTTCTTTGGAGGTTTGGAAACAAACATGCTTCCTCCTAGTCAGATTCAAATCAGCTTGCAACTGACAGATGATAATGTGCTAGTTTTCAAAGCTGGTGGTGATGATGGCCGAGTAGTTATTAATAAATTAGTTTTGTGGATACCCAGAATGATATTTAACTCAGATGGTTTAAGTTACGTAATGACAAATCATATGACATCAACAAGATGGACTTATCTTCGTGAAATGATACAAGAAAGCGAAAGTTCTGCACTAACTGCATCCGCATTTAGAATAAGGGCTGGTGTTAAAAATCCCAAACATGTGATTGTGTATTTGCAAATGTCAGACAAGATTTCTTCTCAAACATAAAATCTTCATCTTCTGGATACGTTTAAGGTTAATGCTGCTAATACTAATTGCTAATTACAATCAGCTAGATTGGAAGTTGGAAATGGAGTTTATTATCCACAAACCGAATACAGTTATGCTAATATCATAAGAATATTCAGAGATGTTATTAATTATTCTTACAAGCAAAATGATAAAAACACTGGAACTTTACTAAACGTTGATAATTTTCAAACTCTTTTCGGAATGATACATTTTGATTTGAGTTACGAGGAAAATGAAGTCAGTATTGATCCAAAACTACTAAGTTTGAGATATAAGCTAACTATACCTCCGGGGACTCCTTATAAAACTTATGCTCTGGTTCTCTATGAAGTAGATGTAGTTATTGATACTGTCGGAAATGAATTGGTAATAGTTTAATCTAACTTATAATATATATGACTTACGTAAATTATTCAGTAAATTTAACAGATGGGCAAAAACAGAGTTTAGCGAGAGTTTATGAGGATAAGAGTGAATTAACACTCAGGTTAAAAAATAACCAACCAACTGGGAATTTCCCCTTGTCGCTGACAGCTACTCAGATAGAACAATATCAACAAAGCTAAATCTGGTGGACGGGGATTAGACATAAACATATCAAAATTGCAAATGAGATCTCAGTCCAAGAATGGTGGCTTTTCAGGAGCATTAGCTGGTTTGTTGACTAAAAAGAAATATCAAAAGATCGGACAGGGAAAGCAGCATTCAAGGAGAACAGTCAACCACAAAACACAGAAACAAACACGCAAACAGACAAACAACAAGGCAAAAACAATAATAAATGCAAACGACATCACAAACACAAAAGGGTTGACAAGAGGGCTACCGCCTTGGAACGGTGAGTGGCAAAGTAGGCCACTGGGGGTTTAAACCGGTTCTAGGTTGCACCAAACCTCATACTTACCCTACTGTCATCCCATTAAAACAGGACAGTGTAAAATAAAGAAATCCCGCCATGATCTTATCTCTAGCCAACAAGGCAGCATCAATAGGCAATATAAGTAAAGCACATATATGCTCGTGTAAATATAATACAAAAAAAACAATAGCCTAGAAAGTCACAATGAAGGTACTCAGTGATTTGGCAGAAGCCAGAGCAGTAAAAGAATAAACCATTAAGGGCACGACAGATAAGATCATAGACAAACATCAAACGCCACCGTCCCAATGGGATTTAGGTAGGCGTCATCATAGGGTCCACAGCCTGTCCGGTCATCGTACAATTAAAGAGGAAAGCATAGTGGCGAACTGTCAAAGGATCCACCACCAAGCATGCAGTACGTTGCAAAATGATAGGGTCATAACCTCTTTTGATAAACTTTCTAACAAGTTTAACAAATATAGTATGAAAGTGATCATGACCAAGAATCTTACGAAGTTTATAAATCACATCACCATAGAAGACATGTTGTGATAGTCCTTGTCGCAGAAGAGTCATTAAATTCCTTTTATATTTGGAAAAAAGATCGGGGTTACGATAATAACATTTTGCAAAGGTTTTACGAAGTTTATAGTAACGGTAACCCTGATTGAGTAACGTTTTAGTTATACAAAGATTACGAATATTAAAGTCCTCAACTCGAGTACAAGCTCTAGAAAAACGAATAAGTTGAGACACAAACACCCCATAAGAAGTTGCTCGGGGAACATCCCCATCCAAGTGGGGATAATTAACAATGTCAAAATTAAAATCATCTCTCTTGTCATAGAGTTTGCTAATTATTGTATCATTTACAATCGAGAGATCTAAATCAAGAAAAGAAGCGTTATTATCAGATATATTAGCTTTATATAATTAACCATAGTTGGAAAAAAAGGGTTGTCAGTGTTCAATATGTCATCCAGATACCGAGAGGTGTCATTAAAGGCTTAAATAACATCTGCGCGGGTATCTGGTGAAAGACTCAACATGAAATCCCTTCCATAGCAAAATAAAAACAAATCTGTGACAAGTGGTGCAAAATTCGTACCCATAGGTACCCAAGTGGTGCATAATTTGTACCCATAGGTACCCAAGTGGCGTACAATTCGTAGAACCATATTACCAACCGTCGCAAAATGTGTTCCAAACGTATTAGCACCACTAGCAACGGGAGCACTAAGTGGCTTAGCAAGTACTGGAATTGGCAAACTATTTGGAAATGGGATGGTAACTATTCATAGTGACAAAAAACAAGCACTTCTCGGATCAAATAAATTAACACTTGCACAAATAAACAAGATAATAAAGTCAAAAGGTTACTGCCCTATTAAACTAACAAAGAAACAACAGCAAGACGGGGGATTTCTCGGACTGCTAGCATCATTAGGAATTCCATTGATCGGATCTCTTATGAGTGGTTTAACTGGAAAAGGTTTACAAATAGGTAGAAAAGGAAAAGGACTAAGAGTTGATCGTGGAAAATGTTTGCAAGTAGACTCACAAATTAGACCATATAGAAGCATCCCATTTGTAGAAAGAAATTAAATTTTAAAAATGAACCTATCTCTAACTTAGACATAATAAAGTGGGTTAAGCAGTTAGGTATACAAAAATTCAGTGGGGTGTACAGCAAAAACAAATTACCAGCAAAACAAAACAAACAAGAATGTGGTATTATTAATCTTGAAGTTTATTATGGACCTGGCACACACTGGACTTGTTATTATGATAATTATTACTTCGATCCGTTTGGTCTGAGTCCACCAAAAGAAGTTTTAGCGTACATACCTAATATAAAAAATACAACACTCTTCAGTATCAAGATAAAACAAGTGTTCTATGTGGATAATTCTGTCTATTCTTCATTAAAAAGTTGCAAGAAGGAAATTGTAAGTATGATATACCTTACAACCGGTAGAAAATGAAAACATTATTAAATCGTATTTTTTAAATAAAGTTTAATCTAATTATATTATATATGAGTTATTGCATAAAAGAAAAAAAGGTTACTAAAAATGTTGATCCTAAGTATGTATTAGCAAAAAATGGTAGAAGAATGTTCAGAGCAACTTGTGCATATTGTGGTATTACTAAACCAAAGTTTGTTAAAAACACAGAAGGTGGTATTATTGATATTCATAAATCTATGCTTCCTCTGTTACCTAAAAAGGGATTAACACTTCCTGGTTATAAATATTGTGGTCCTTGTAATCCACTTGATAGTGGAGAACCGGTAAATGAATTAGATGCTGTTTGCAAAGATCATGATTATTGTTATGATGAAAACCCTAGTAATAAATCAATGTGTGATAAAAACATGCTTGCTGGTTTTAAAAGTAAGTCTAAAACTATCGGAGAAAAGATTGCTAAAAATTTGATAGTAAAACCAGTTATTAGTACAAAATATAAACTTGGTCTTGGAAACTCAAAAAACTAGAAAAGGCGTTGAAATGGACTGACAAGTTAGCAGATGAACTTCATAAACCTATACGAAGAAAGTTCACTCAACGCCGTTTGATTGTTAATGAAATTGATAAAATATGCTCTGCTGATTTGGTTGATATGCAATCGTTTTCAAAGTATAATAATGGTATTAAATATTTGCTCACTGTTATTGATGTATTTAGTAAATTTGCTTGGGTTGCGCCGGTTCCAAATAAAACTGGTTTAGAAATTACTGAAGCATTCCAACAGATAATCAGTACAGGAAGACAGTGTACAGTGTTGTGGGTTGATCAAGGTGTGGAGTTGTATAACAAGACGTTTAAGCAATTCCTTAGTGACAATAATATCGAAATGTATCACACTTTTAATTTCGGAAAAGCTGTAGTAATTGAACGATTTAACATGACATTAAAAGAAAATATGTGGAAATATTTTACAGCTAACAATAGAAATACATATTTAGACGTGCTTCAGGCGATGGTTGATAAGTATAATAATACAAAACATTGAAGTATTAAAATGACACCGATTGAAGCTAGTGATAAAAAGAACAGAGGAACGGTGTATTTCAACTTGTATGGAAAGATGACAAGTACTAAGCCGTCACCCAAGTTTAAAATTGGAGATAAAGTTAGAATTATTAAATATAAAGGAATGTTTGAAAAAGGGTATACTCCGTATTGGACTGAAGAAATATTTGTTGTTGATGAAATTCAATATACAAATCCTGTGACATACAAAATAAAAGACTTAAACAATCAAATGATTGATGGCAGCTTTTATCAAATGGAGATGATAACAGCTGACCAAGAAGTATTTAGAATTGAAAAGGTCATACGACGTGATTATAAAAAGAAATTAGCACTAGTAAAATGGTATGATAATAGCTTTAATAGCTGGGTATCATTTAAGGACATTCAAAACATTAAAACGTAATCGTACGAAACTTCAAGGGCCAAACACTGCAAACGTAATCGTACGAAACTTCGAGGGCTGAATCAACCAATCGGTGAAGGTCAGTTATTTATATCAACCAATCGGTGAAGGTTTGGCCTGACAGGTACATAAGGCAGTGAAATATTGCAGTCTAGTATCACTCTTAACACGGTGACATACCCTTTTTGGGAATAGAGACCTGAAAGAGTGAAAGTTGGAAGCGATACTTTGTATTACGCTTTTAACAAGAACGTTTATATTATAAACGGTCACGTGACATAGCAAAGGTTTATTTTATAAACGGTCAAGTGACAGAGAAAACGTTTATTTTATAAACGGTAACGTGACATGGCAAACGTGACATGGCAAACGTTTATATTATAAACGGTCACGTGACATTGTAATCTAAAGAAAAAATGAAATGCTGAGGCAACCTCGGAAAAAAATGATATGCAGAGCGATGATGAAGACTACTGCCCGGTTCCGTCTGACTTTGCTTAATGAGTTGCAAATGCTTGTTATTAAAATGGCAAACTGGAACATTGTACTGGTACCCCCAGTATCTATACTACTACCAAGTTTGTTCAAATGTTGACCCTGGGGTCAAATCTGATCCCGCCCCGGGGGTCACAGTTTTACATAGACTTATATAGGAAAAACATTAAAGTCTTCTTCTCTGGAACTACAAGAGCCAGAGGTTTACTATTTTGCATTTACTATACTCTTTCTGTGGTCCTTTACCAAGCTGATTCAAATGGTGACCCTGGGTTCCCATTTTGCCCCGCCCCAGAGTCACATGTTTGACATAGACTTGTACAGGGAAAAACTTAAAAAATCTTCTTCTCTGAAACCACAAGGTCAAAAGCTCTCAAATATTACATGTAGCACTGGGGTCACATTTGGCCATGTCCCAGGTCTTACACTCTAGCACCTTCATTTTGTATTTGATCTTTACCAAACTTTATCAGTGTCTTTATATCAATGTTGTTAACACAACAGAGGCCATATTTATTGAACAATATTATTAAACTTGCACAGATTTTATATGAGCATAAGTGTTTAAAGAAGTTTGATAATGTGCCATTACTTAGGTGATCGATTTAGGGCAATATTGGCCCTCTTGTTTTTAATAGAATGACATTTTGTTTTTAAACAAATGCACTTAAATGTCATCTCAGCAAACTGGTAACTTCACTGTTTTTAGTTATTAAAATGTTTACAAACTTTCATTTAAGCATCACTGACATTTATTTTTAAGTTCCATTCCCGTAAGGCGGGACATGTGAATCCGCGGATTTCTTGTTTTAGTATGATACTGCGTTTTTGATTATCATTCAAAACGTTTCTGTATCATACAAAATAATTAAGTACCATACAAGCATCAACAGTAATGATCCTTGTGGTACGTAACGCATGGTCAGGTTAATTAGTTTGAAACAGTATCATACTCAATCATTTCAGTATCATTCTAAATAATTTGTGTATCATACTAAATAATTCCAGCTTCATTCTAAATAATTTCGATTTTAATAAACAACCACTCATTTTCTTAGTTACACTATTTACAAGCCAACGCTATAACTTTCATAGAAACATTTTGAAAAAAGTTGTTTCTGAAAAACAGAGAAAAAATCCTTCAAAGTGAAATATGTACTGAACATGAACCTTATTTCGGCACGAGCGGATTTCGGTATAATAAAAGTAATATCACATTCATGAGAGGGTGATAGTAAGATATTTATATAGTATCATACTAAATACATGAAATAATGCCAGTATCATGCTAAATCAATTCAGTATCATATTATTATTTTAGTACACGTGTCATACTAAATAACTTCAATATCATACTAAACTATTCAGTATAATACTAAACATTTCAGTACCATACTAAATAATTCCAGTATCATGCTAAATCCTTTCAGTATCATACTAAATAATTCACCTATTTTAAATTACTCTTCTGAAGTTTGGGGCTTTAACAAAGGTGCAAAGTCCGAAAGAACGCATTTAAGTTTTTGTAAACGGCTCTTAGGTGTTAAAATTTCCACACAAAATACTTTTGTTTATGGAGAAACCGGTCGAATTAACTACAGATACTTTAATATCATAAAATACAGGTTAAAAATCTGCTCTTCGAGCGACACAAAATATATAAAATTAGTATACTATATGATTCAATCTGAAAACGAAATACATGTTAGTAGAAAAAATTGGGCTTCAGAAGTAAAAACATTACTATCAACATTGGAATTTTATGAAGTATGATACGCTCAAAGTGTAGGCTATGCTAACGCTTTTCTAAAATCGTTTAAATAACGGTTAAATGACGTATTTATACAAACTTGGAACGCAGAATTAAATAATTCAACCAGAGCATTGTTTTATCGGTCGGTAGCATCATTTGCATTTAAAACGTACCTAGATATAGTAAATACCGATTTGCATTATCGAGACTCCGCCTATCCTCTCATAGGCTAGAAGTAGAGAGTGGTCGATGGAAAAAACCAGCCAGCGTACCTTTTCAAAAAAGATTATGCAGACAGTTCAACACCTTAGAGGATGAATATCATTTCTTAATCGAATGTAATAACTATCAATAATTAAGAAAATTGTATAGAAACAATATTTCTGGAAAAATACCTAGTTATTTTAAATGTATACAATTAATAAATACTGTTAATAAAACTGAAATTAAAATAGTTAAGCGTACACGTACAGAACGCCTTTGAATTATGTGTACAAATTAATAGAGCCTAGTTTAAAACTTTTTATTAAATTAATGTTATAAGTGTTAAAAAAGCCGTTGCAATCTTGATGCAGTCTCAATACAACGAAAGAAAACTGAGATTTAAGGACATTTGCATACTAATCTATATACAACAATTTAAACTAATCATAATACAATTATACTATGTGTATGATTTATGCATGGTGCTTTTCCATTATGATGGTGGATGTTTGTATATATCTATTTATTTCTAGTGTATTTCGTTATATGATTATATATGTAAACCTTTGTATTTGTTTGTGTACTCGGAGATAGACTTGTGAATAGGTCGCTTACAAAGAAAGCTCTCTCCCATGTGTTTTTGATTGTGTTTCAACGCATGAACCCGATACCCTGGGATAACATATTGAATACAGTTTATGTTTGCCATCTTTCCATGTCATTATCGCATAGTTAATATTGTAAATATATTGATGGGCCATATGTGGCTTAAATAAATGAATAAAGAAGAAAAAAATATCATAATATACTATTCAGTAAAATACTAAACATTTCAGTACCATACTAAATAATTTCATTATCATGCTAAATCCTTTAAGTATCATACTAAATAACTTCAGTATCATACTAAATAACTTCAATATCCTACTTAACTGTTCAGTATCATACTGCATTGGGTCACGATAAAATCCCATAATGCAACTAGTCAATCAGAATAAGCGTTACACATTTTAGTTTATGCTGAAAGTTACGTAATTTTCACGTGGTCAAATGACTGCCTGCCTAAATAAAAGCCGACTCCAACTTCCCAAAGGGACATTTAGAGAAAGTGAGTGCGTGCGTGCGTGTGTGCGTGCGTGCATGCGTGCGTTAAGCGAACGTGAATGCTTGCGTGCGTGCGTGTGTGTTAAGCGTGCGTGTGTGCGTCAAGCGTGCGTTAACACTGCTGGTTTGTATATATATACACACACACATACACACACACAAACACACACGCACGCACACATACACACACACACACAGAGATAATATGTTTGCATATAAACACACAATATGTCAGGAGTTGGAGTTCTACAAACATCTCCAAACTTTTAACTTCTTGTCTTACTGCCGTTAAAGATCACGTTAAACTATATTGTGATAAAACTTATGAAAACTCTGGGATTAATTTATTTTGGTATTTAAAACATTCAAGAGATGTCCTTGATCAAATTTTCAATAAACATCAAGTTTCATCAATATGAACTTATGACTTCTCTACACTATATACTACCTTACCACATCAGCTTATTAAAGACAAGCTTATTGCGAGCATTCAAATCAAAAAACATTCGCTAGGGAAAATACAACATTTTTGGCCTGTAATAATATTAAAGCGTTTTTTTCTAACGGCAGTATAGAAAATTACACTATGTGGACTTGCCATGAAGTTTGTGAAGTACTCATTTACCTATTAGATAATATTTTCGTCAGGTATTGAACCACCGTTTTAAGGCAAATTGTTGGTATCCCTACGGGTACGAACTGTGCACCACTTGTCGCAGGTTTGTTTTTATATTGCTATGAAAGACATTTCATGTTGAGTCTTTCACAAGATACCCAGGCAGATGTTATTGAAGCCTTTAATGACACCTCTCGGTATCTGAATGACATATTGAACATTGAAAACCCTTTCTTTCCAATTATGGTTAATCATATTTATCCTAAAGAACTTGAGCTTAAAAAGGCTAATATTTCTGACAATAACGCTTCTTTTCTTGATTTAGATCTCTCTATTGAAAATGGTGAAATTATTAGCAAAATCTATGACAAGAGAGATAATTTTAATTTTGACATTGTGAATTATCCCCATGTAGATGGGGATGTCCCCGAGCAACTGCTAATGGGGTCTATGTGTCTCAACTTTTTCGTTTTTCAAGAGCTTGTACTCGAGTTGAGGACTTTAATATTCGTAATCTTTGTATAACTAAAAAGCTACTCCATCAGTTTTTTTTAATATAATGTATCTGTATAAATCTGTCGCCTGCTGCCGTCAATAGCAGTAAAACGTGGACATGTCAATCAATCTATATAAACACGTTCCAACGGTAACTTCAAAACAAGTCAAGTACGGTGCTACATAGTTTTATCTCGCGGTAAAAGAAAATTTATATGCTGTAGTCCATCACTGATTATAATATGCTTGAAAAACACGTATGCTCAATTGATGAATTGATATAACAAAATATTGGTTGTTTTAATGAATCAGATTATAGAAAATATAATTATTGTAAATAATTGAGTTTGTGCGGTTAATCAGCCGTCCTTGCCGGTTGTTAGTCGCCATTGGGTTCATTATCAACAAAGCAGAGATCACATGACCTCTTGCCTTCTAGAGGTGCCTTCTATTGCAAACAAAGAAACATCAACAGAATTGAGAAGTTACAATTTTCATCAAATTCCCGGATTCTATTCCGTTTTTGGTTTATATGCGTTGTTGCATACGTTAATAAGGATAATAACGGGAAGTATTGTTCTGTTGTACAGTTCATTGCATGCTGTTTTGTGTGTAAAAAGTTTGTTGTGTTTGTTTTGCGATACACAATGCATATGGCGGACAGCCATGATACACAGGGACGCAGAATAACGGTATTCGGCCATAGTTTTGTTAAGCGCTTAAAATGCTTTGTAAATGATAAACCTGCAGGGGTTTCACTACGAACAAGGGATGTCACTGTGGATATTTATGGATTCGGTGGTCTTAAGTTAAGGAATGACGAACATAAACGGTTACACAAAGTTGACACATTGTTGGCTACCCAAAATACTTCCGCAGTATTCGTGACTGTATGTTACGTCAGCTTAAGTGGTGAGTGTTGTACAGGTTTTGTGTAAACACATAGTGATATATTATATTTGGCCATGGTTAATTCTCATTACTATGAACCAGTCTGTATTGTTATAACATGCATATAACGTGCCACGGTTTTTTTCTAGCAGCGTTAGGACACATACGCCTGTATGCTGTGTGTACTGTTAAATCATCGGCTGCTTCTCCTTTCACTACATCTGGCCGACACAGAGCAGATTATATCGGGGTCATGCAGACGCTTTCAGTTTGTTATCGGGGCCGCGCTCGGTACCGTTTAACAACAGTCACATTTGATGACTGATTTCATCACTTTATCGTGTGATACTGGCTAAACTTGAGTTTGCTCGGTGTAAATTAGACCCTGGTATATTTATGTTGTAAATGTCATATCTCTGCTGCAGTCCGTGTGTTATGATAGGGATTACCAGAATGGCTATTTGAAGTGTTCTGTGGTTTCACCTACATCAGAGATGGGTGCAATTAATGTATTTGGAATACACAGTTATCTATATGTACACTGTCAAGTCTTGCAGTGTCTGAGCATGTTGTTGGCATACAACATATATATGTTGGACAGATGTTGGTATATGGTGAAATGCCGCATGTTTGTATTGTTGGTTACAATGTGTGTGTTGGTACAGGTATATATATCTATCTATATATATATTTATATATATATAAAAAAAAAAAAAAAAAATGTGTTGGTATATGGAGAAATACCACATAGGTATATGGTTATATACCACATTTAAAAAAAAATAATAAAAAATAAATAAAAAAAATGTGTGTTGGTATATGGTAAAATACCACATAGGTATATGGTTATATACCACATTTAAAACAAAAAAAATATAAAAATAAAAATGTGTTGGTATATGGTGAAATACCACATAGGTATATGGTTATATACCGCATTTAAAAAAAAAAAATTAAAAAAATGTGTTGGTATATGGTGAAATACCACATAGGTATATGGTTATATACCACATTTAAAAAATAAAATAAAAAAAAAAGTGTTGGTATATGGTAAATACCACATAGGTATATGGTTATATAACGCATTTAAAAAAAAATAATAAAAAAATGTGTGATGGTATATGGTAAAATACACAAAAAAATGTGTTGGTATATGGTGAAATACCACATAGGTATATGGTTATATACCACATTTAAAAAAAAAAAAAAAAAAAAAAAAAATGTGTGTTGGTATTTGGTTAAATACCACATAGGTATATTATAGGTTATTGCATTTGTATGGCTAAATATAACTTGGAACGAGTTGTTTTGGCAAAGGACGACGAGCTTGCGAGTCGTCCTGCGCCAAAACAACGAGTTCCAAGTAATATTTAGCCATACAAATTCAATAACCTTTTTATTGTATACTTTCATATTGTTTTTGATCAATGTTAATTGTATGACTATTACTTTTCATTGCATTTGTGTTATTTTTATAGCTTTTGATGGAATTTCTATCTTGCCATTCAGTTTCATTTTGTGTGGATGATTATTTTGCGCGAAAATGACGTCGACGTCGGATGACGTCATTAAAAACAACAAGCGATTTTCTGTAGTTTGTTTACCATTTGATAACGTTAAAAACAGTGGGTGAGTGACCATTTGAATTAATTTATCAATTTTTGCCATAAAAGGTTGAAAAAAAAACTCGTATTTTTTTGTTGACACTATAGAAAGGATTCCGTTATTTTTATTTGAAAGTAGTTCCTTATTTCTATTTCGCGGCTCTTAGCAAGCACGAGCAAAAGTTCCCGTGCAATATGAATGCGTGCAATATCGTAGAATATTGCACGCTTAGCTCAATGTAAACTAAACGGGACAATATGAAAGTATACAATAAGGTTATATACGCATTTAAATAAAAAAAAATAAAAATAAAAATAAAAAATATTATGTGTGTTGGTATATCGTGAAATACACATACTATATGTGTTGGTACATGTATATGTGTATGTGTATATATATGTATGTATGTATATGTGTATGTATGTGTGGGTATGTTTATGGATGTAGGTATATGGTGAAATACCACATTAAACACGTACATATATGGATGTTAGTATATGGTGAAATACTGGATCGGTTATAATATAATGTAGGTATGTTGGTACATGGTGAAATACCACATTAAATGTGTGGGTTAATATATAATATGTGTATGTTGGTATATGGTGAAAAACCGCAGTTAAAGAAAAAAGATGTATATGGTGAAATAAGTATAATATTGCATTATTACATTAATATTTATATATGGTCAAATGCACTGCATTATATCTCATATTGGTAGACTCTATATTGAAAACAGGTACTAAACTAGTATCAGGGATCGGCTTACCTGACAGTAAGTATGATGTATGCTTTGACTAAAAGTGACATTCTATTCACAGGACTGGCCAGGATGTCCAAACGACCCAGGAGGGGGAAGTCGGATGCCGGCAAAAAGTCACGGGTAGAGACAGGGGTGGCACATAGACCGGTGGACACAATTAGTGTGAACGCGAGTAGTGTGGACACGAGTAATGTGGACAAGAATAGTGTGAACCCGGCTGTCCTTGATAGATGGACGAGTTCATAGATGCAATGCTGGTACGAATGCAGCAGCGGAATATGGTTGTGCCTAACGTACCGGCTCAATCTCGGGAGGTGGCACCACCTACACCAGCGGCGACAAACCCATCACAGGTTGTTGCGGTATCACCAGCTCCTATCACTGTTTCACTGGCATCAGCGGCAATAGAACAGTTCAGTACTGGACACACACGAGGTGCTTTATTAAGCATTTCGAGTCACATGTTGAACATTTGGGCGGACAAATATGTTGAATTGGCCTCCTTGCTACCTGGGTCTGTGCAGGAGAATTTTCATATTAACATTTTAGATGGGGGTTCACTACAAGTGAAAAGTTAACCTAAAGATAAGGTGTTAGTCGTTAACGCATGGCTTAAGGCCTTTCATATTTTTATTGATGTGTATGTCAAAAAACGTCCGCACGATATATCAGGTTTACTGGCACATGTCAACCTCATTAAGGAGTTGGAGCAAGGTTATGGCCAGAATGCATTTCTATTTTATGACAGAAAATTTAGGGAGTAAAGTCAGCTTCACGGTTTGGCTTGTGGGGTCATGCACCAGGACTTGTGGATGCGTGCCGCCACACTGCATTCGGGTCATCATCAGCGTTGAAGGTTGTCAGTGCTTCGTTAGCACATACTTCTAAAGCTTCTTACCTTCGTGTGTGGAAACAATTTGCAGATTATTGGGTTGAGAAACAAATGAATCCTTATCTCCCTATAAAATCTTATCATATAGTCAATTATCTGGCCTCTGTCTTTGACAAGGGATGTGCACCTAGTACCATTGCTACTCATGTATCCGCTATTGGTTTTGTACACAAAATGATAGGCTTCTCAGATCCGATGGATACGTTTGTACTTAAAAAGTTTGTTAAAGGTGCTTTTAAGATCAGTGGGCAGACCGACTCTCGTCTCCCCATTACGATTTCAATTTTGCATCGGCTATTACAGGCGTTATCTAAAGTGATACGGCGTCATTATGAACAAGTTTTGTTACGAGCTCTTTTTTCTACAGTTTATGGCCTATTCTTACGTCTGGGGGAAGTTTGCTTACAAACAGGGGGTGATTCCAGTAAGTTAATACAACGGAATGCTATTTCCTTTCAGACGGAGGGCACTAGTTTAACAGGAATGACTGTCATGTTGCATCATTTCAAACATACAAAACAGGTTAACCCTGTCTCGTGGTACATTGCACACAACTCTCTAAACCCCGATATGTGTCCAGTCCTCGCTATGTATAAGTATTTACAATTGTATTTACACAAGGCGGGTCCACTCTTTCAGTTCCAGGATGGTAGACATGTCTCATATGGTTATGCAGCTGAGAAACTCCATTCACTTGTAATTTTTCTTGGGTTAGATACAGCTAAATACAAACCACATTCATTCCGTATAGGTGCTGCTACGGCAGCAGTTCAAATGGGATATTCTGATGATGTGGTGCGGAAGATGGGGCGATGGAATTCCGATGCTTTACAAAGTTATATCAGGTTGCCACAACTGCGTTTCTGAGAACGTTTCTGGTACACACATGTATGTCTGTATATGTCACTGGAGCGGAATTGGGGGCACAGTGTTAGACTGGTCCTTATTTTTGCTTATCAACATGTAGGGACTGTACTATTGGGTGCGGAGCCATTAGTTAAGGATTGCATGACGGACTCAGTGTTAGACTGGTCCCAAGTGTGAGTGGTTTACTCATTTGCATACCTCTTTTCATACTGTCATATCTTTCTACATTGACATATTTTATTATTATATATTTTCTTTCTTTTTTTTCTTTTTTCTTTTTTTTATCTCGAATGTCAGCGTAGGCTGGTTTCTAGAGATTGTAAGGTGCCTGTTGTGCATAGTTATCATTTATTAGTTGGTTGCATTATGCCTTACATCAGTATTTCTTTAGTGCATATCGCAGTTTTAAGGACTGCTTTTGGTGTTTTTGAGTATGTGTCCATATGCATATTGTGTTAGACATGTATTATATGGATGTGTGTGTATGTGTGTGTGTGTGTGTGTGGCAAAACATGAATACTGTTATATGCCATGGATTTTGATGTTTAAGAATCTAAATAGGTTGTAGAAACATGTTTTGCCTTGCAACTCATCAGTTTCAATATGTATATATCGATAGAGAGAAAGAACGAGTACTTGATATTGAAAATATTACATTCACATCAAGCCATGAAGATGTGGAAAACAGTGCAGGATAAGTTCAGATTGCTCATTGTATTTATATTGTTGTTCGACAATTGGTAACATCACACACATCACTATTGTCAGATATTTCTATTGCTTTGCAAAATTAAGTATCCAACTGCATCATCTTTGGGTGGGCTGTAGAGTGGCGGATAGTTACCCACCTTTTACTGTGGGAATGTTTGATTTAATTACACAAATGTATTATTGAACATTTTCTAACTAGTCATGTTATGTAAGACTGTTAGTTAACTAGTCATGTATATAGCATTCTAATATAATGTAATCACATATATATTACATTATAGTCATTTTATGGTAAAATAAAATGACATGTTCGCATAACATGGTATTTGTATGTTTTTTGGTTCCCATCAGCAAAACAAGCTGCATATTGATGTGGTTGGATACTTGTGAGTGCTGCATTAAGCAAGCACAAAATATAATTATTGTAAATAATTGAGTTTGTGCGGTTAATCAGCCGTCCTTGCCGGTTGTTAGTCGCCATTGGGTTCATTATCAACAAAGCAGAGATCACATGACCTCTTGCCTTCTATTGCAAACAAAGAAACATCAACAGAATTGAGAAGTTACAATTTTCATCAACCCACCACCATCCCCATTTCGCCGCCTGTATTGAAAAGATATACATTCAGATCTGGCGTTAGGGCAGCTTTATACATATATGTTTTTAATGCAAGGACGGCCGATAAGTCACTAACCGATTCTTTTATCATAAAAGTTGTATATTCTATGTCACTGTGTGGGCGGATAGTTACCCACCTTTTACTGTGGGAATGTTTGATTTAATTACACAAATGTATTATTGAACATTTTCTAACTAGTCATGTTATGTAAGACTGTTAGTTAACTAGTCATGTATATAGCATTCTAATATAATGTAATCACATATATATTACATTATAGTCATTTTATGGTAAAATAAAATGACATGTTCGCATAACATGGTATTTGTATGTTTTTTGGTTCCCATCAGCAAAACAAGCTGCATATTGATGTGGTTGGATACTTGTGAGTGCTGCATTAAGCAAGCACAAATAATATTCCGCTAGTTTCTGCATTGCAAACTAAAGCATATATTACCACTTTTCCACAATAATAAAGCATAATGAACGTGATTCATTTACGTGATATGATATGAGATTGCTTTTTTATGTGGTATATAACATAATAATTGAATTGAACTGAATTGGGGTTTTAAGGCGCACCAACACATTACAGATTATATGGCGCCTAACAGGCATGAACATGCAAGGCTCATCTTCCATGTACATCGAGATAAAATATGGAAAATGGGCCTAGAACCTTCTCACCCTGAACTGCAGAGTTGCTGCAAATTCTATCGTAAAAACTCCATTTACGCTGGAGCCACGTTTATTGTTTTTCTGCCACTGCTCTTTTGATGTGAATATAACATAATAACAAGTACATAAAAATGCATATTATCAACTTTCCACAACAATAAGATATAACGTTAAATTATGGTATTAGTAATGGATATGGTATGCTAACATAACATGTTATTTACTTTAGTATGATATATAACATAAAAATAAGTAATAAAAGCAGACGTCGGTTCTCACTGTTATAACACACTTAGTGTTTTATGTTTTAAATTAAGAGCATATGCAATATGTACATGTAACATGCTTTGATTTTTCACTGTTTTTTTCTTCACAATTATTATTTAAGTTTCATGTTTGAATATTAAAAAGAAATGTGCAAAGTTTACAGAAGTTCTTCTGTTCCCGTCTTCTTCTTTCTTCTTCTTCTTCTTCTTCTTCTTCTTCTTCTTCTTCTTCTTCTTCTTCTTCTTCTTATTATTTCTTCTTCTTCTTTTCTTCTTCTTTTCTTCTTCATCTTCATCTTCATCTTCATCTTCTTCTTCTTCTTCTTCTTCTTCTTCTTCTTCTTCTTCTTCTTTCTTCTTCTTCTTCTTCTTCTTCTTCTTCTTCTTCTTCTTCTTCTACTTCTTAGTCGGATATTTCGGATTTGGATTATTGCAACCAGTATGTGTTATATGAATAATTAGCTGTTCTCGTTTTGTTTTTTTCGTTTTTTGTTTAGTTCTTTTTTCTTTCTGCTATTACTTGATATTTTCTGCTTTTTTGTCATTTTGCCGTTACCCCTAAATACGAATTAACACATATAAGTAGATGGTTGTCATTGTAAAATATATATCTCATAATGTTAACATTGCAATTACGTATGTTATAAACATTTAGTTATATTTAAGTACTGTACGGATACCCTTGATTACGTCTCAATTCTTTTTAGTGAATGTTTTTTGTTCAGACAAATCAGTTCTTTCTATCTCCAGTCTTTTTTTTAAAAATGTAGCGTGCTTTTCCCTGTTCAAATCCATCATCAACTGTTCTTTTAAAAATTGATATTCAAGTCATGATCACTAAACGTTCGAGGTCTTGGGAATAAACTAAAACGAAAACAAGTGTTTGAATGGCTTCAATCTCAATCTTATTCGATTTGCCTTCTGCAGGCGACACACTCAACTGAAAGAAATGTTAATACATGGAAACACGAATGGGGAAACGATATATACTTAAGCGGAAATAGTAGTAATAGTGAAGGTGTCGGTATTCTTTTAAACCAAAGTCATTCAGAATGTTGAATTCATTTCCTATTCAGATAGTGTAGTAGGTCGATTACAGACTTTACGTTTAAAAATTAATGAAAAAAATATTGTTATAATAAACACCTGCGGTACAATTATGGACGACCCCACTGTAATAGAAAAACTAGATAACTTTATTTTGAATAATAATGAAAATAACGTTATAATAGACGGAGATTTTAATACAGTTTTAGAACATAAATTGGATAAGAAAAATGGTCGAATTAGCGATCACAATAAATGTCGATTAAAGTTGCAAAGACTAATGGATACACATAGTTTATCGGATATTTGGAGATTACACAATCCTACAAAACGCCAATACACATGGCATTCAAATAACAGACCACCAATATTTTGCCGCCTTGATTATTTTCTAATTTCAGACAGTCTTGTTAAAAATGTTTCGCTAAGCCAAATAAAGACAGGTTTTAAAACAGATCATTCAACTGTTACAATTTCTTTAGATTTAGCAAGCAATCCAAAAGGCCCTGGATATTTCAAATTAAATAATAGCATATTATTACAAACAGAATACCAAAGAGTCAAAAATTGAAAAGACGTCGAATGAAACGGAGTTACACACATTAAAAGTGGAATATGAGTCGTATAAGAATGAACTCGAAAAAATACTAGAGAATAGATTAAACGGTTTTATTTTGCATTCAAAATCAGAAAAGGTTGAAAATGATGAAAGAAACACTAGATATTTTTCAAATTTAGAATAGAAAAAGGCAGAAAGCAAAACAATAAATAGGTCAAAAGTTAAAGAAAAAATAGTTTCAAACATAAAAGATATTTTAAAAGCTCTCAACGAATATTATGCAAAATTATACACAGAAACAAAACAAACATCATCGGATAAAGATTTCTATAATTATTCTATTCCAAAACTTAACGAAACTGAAAAATAAAAATGTGAAAGAGTTTTAACGGAGTTTGAATGTGCTGCGAAAGGAAAAAGTCCTGGTTCTGACGGATTAACCACTGAATTTTATAAACTATTTTGAAACGACATCAAATGTTTTCTCATTAATTCACTTAACTATTCTTTTGGATGTGGACATCTAAATGAACTTCAAAAACAAAGCTGTATAACACTGATTCCAAAATCTGGAAAAGATACAACATTTTTAGAAAACTAGCGCCCAATTAGTCTACTTAATACAGATTATAAAATCGTTACAAAAGCTATTGCAAATAGGGTAAAACGCGTCATATTAGCAAAAATAGATAGCTCTCAAACTGGCATCTTAAAAGGAAGATATATTGGAGAAAACATACGTCTTTTATTTGAAGTTTTAGATCATGTTGAAGAACACAATGTTCCAGGTCTGCTATTAATTTCCGATTTCGAGAAAGCATTTGATAGCATAAATCATATGTTTTTAATTAATACCTTAAGACACTTTAATTTTGGAGATAAATTTATTAAATGGATAGAGCTATTTTACAACGACGCTAAAAGCAGTGTCATTAATAATGGACACATAACAGATTTCTTCTCGATTAAAAGCGGGGTTCGACAGGGATGCCCACTATCACCATATCTGTTTATTATATGTTTAGAATTGCTCTCTTTTGAAATAAAAAACAATAAGGACACACAAGGCATTACTGTAGCAGACACTGAGATTAAAAACACATTATTTGCTGATGATGCAACTTTCTTAACTGATGGATCAAAACAGTCATTTGAGAAACTAATTCATACGTTGGATTATTTTGGAAATATATCTGGTTTGAGTCTCAACACCTCAAAATGCAGTGTTTTAAGAGTAGGTACACTGAAAAACAGTCAAATACAACTTTTTGAAAATCGAAAGTTTACATGGTCATTTGAAAAAGCAAAAGCTCTTGGAATGGTTTTCAATACAAAGAAGATTGATGTTTTTAAACTCAATCTGGAACCTAAACTAGAACAGTTCACATTTTTTTTAAAAAGTTGGCAGCATATAAAACTAACCCTACTTGGAAAAATTACTGTTTTAAAAACCTTTGCTCTTCCAAAGTTAATATATCCACTAACCGTCCTACCCGATCCACCAAACGAAACAATTAAAGAAATAAACGATATTATGTTCAAATTTCTCTGGGACAATAAACCAAGCAAAATTAAGAAAGCAACACTTATACAAGACTACGATAATGGGGGTATTAAAATGATTGATATACAGAAATTTATATACTCTCTTTATATACTCTCTTAAAGCCAGCTGTATAAAAAGGTTAATGGACAATACAGCCTGTCAATGGAAACAAATATATTTATATGAATTAGAAAAATATGGAGGAAACACAATTTTTGAATGCAGCATTGATGAAAACGATATCAAAACAACTTTTTTTACAAAATATTCTTAGTGCACGGGAAAAAATAAATAAACACGCTTGAAGTTAAAACAGTAAGCAAAAGTATAATATGGAATAACTCGAACATAAAAGTAAACGGCAAACCAATTTTGTATAGAGACTGTCTTTATAAGGGTATAAAATATATTTTGAACACATATACGATTATAGACGCAGACAGTTTTATAATTCTGAATTTTTTGCTTACCTATATGACATACCAAAGAAAGAGTTTCTCAAGTATACATCATTAATATCATGTATTCCCCAAAATTTCAAAAATAAAATAAAAAATGAACAAATCAATGCACAAAACGTTACACCAAATCTTCTAGAAAAAAATCCAATTATACAAAAAAAATTGTGTACAATCATCAATTACGAAACGAGATTAACAATGATATTATACAACAACACAGTTGGGAACAAGAGTTTCAAAACGCTAATCTAGAGTGGAATATTTTTTACACTATCCCAATATATTCAACTATTTCAACAAAATTGCGCAATTTCCAATATAAATATCTTATGAGGATTGTAGCAACCAATATAAAATTACTGAAATTTAAAATTGCTAATTCTTATCTTTGCGATTTCTCTGCAATGGAAACAGAAACAGTAAGAAGAAATATAAAACGATCGGACAAGTCATTTATTTTGGGAATGTATGCATATACAATCTTTCTGGTCAGATTTGCATAGGTTCTTAATTACACATGACATACATATTAACTTGAGTTTGCAAAACATAACGTCTGGTATAGTTAATACGCAAACACATGTAAACGTATTGAATTTCATAATTATAAATGCAAAATACTTCATTTACATAAACAAATGTAGGAAAACCATTCCAAGTTGTTTAGGTTACAAAACATATTTATTTAAAAGTATAGAAATAGAAAAAGAAATTTCTCTTAAAAATGACAAAATAGACAAACATAACAGCAAATGAGAGATCCTTTCTCCTAAATTAATTTTCATATCTTGTTTTTGAAAACGCACGTCCGTTGCTACTCTTTAAAAAAAAATATGTTAAGCATCACCTTGGCTGGTATTCGTTTATTTTAACATGTTTAACATGTTTAATATTATAAATGTATTTATTTTTCATTCTTTTTCTTATTACCTTTAGTAAATCTTTTTTTTTTTTTTTTCTAGACTGCACTTCTCTCCACAGTTTTTTCCTTTGTGGTATTATATAGTATTCGATGTGTAGACATTGTAATTCCCAAGTAAGCAAATTAATTGTTCTTGAAAACATTTTAAATTTAACATATTTAGCATTGACTTCTGTATAATATTTCAGGAAAATACTTTCCTTTTTTATTTAAAAACCAACAACTTTATTTACAACAAATTGTATTAATGGAATATTGTATAGATATATATTATATAGAAGATTCCCGCTCTTTTTTCTTCTTTCAACAAAACGAGAAATATAAGAGAAAGAAAATGAAGTACTGAAATAGGGCCATTATTAGTAATCAATTTTAAATAAAATAACATACAATCATAGGCACATTCAAATGAGTAAATAATGAAAATACATAATGCGATGGGTATTGTGTTTTGTTGTTGTTGTTGTTTTTTTTGGTATTGTTGTTGTTGTTGCTGTATTTCTCTCTTTTAGTATGAATGGTAAAAAATAAATCCATTTAAAAAAAACAAAATGATCGGGCAGAAATCTTCTACAAAAAAACAAATACATCGTATTATCTTAAGTTTACACTTTATTATATATCTTTTAAATCAACATGTATATATAAACAATTCATGAAAAAAATGTTGAAAATAAATATATTATATTAAAAAAAAAATGTTTACAGTTTGAATTTCGTATATTGTTAGCTAGTTAACTCCCCAAAAATGTCATGGCAAATAGATTCCTTATGTCCAAAAATAGTAGCATAATAAACAACACACTGTCTTGTGACTAACACGATCATGTTTGCAGCCAGAATAGTACCATGTTCCCATACGTTAGTGCAATTACTTGTGCATGCTTTGACGACACCTGCTTACTAAACGCAGACTCATGTATATTATGAATCTAAGTTGGTTGTTTGAATGTCGTTTTACGTCATTTCAGCACATTTCAGGTTATATTTAAATCAGGGTTACCGTTGCCATAAACTTCATAAAACCTTTGCAAAATGTTAATATCGTAACCCCGATCTTCTTTCCAATTATAAAAGCAATTTATGGACTCACCTGCGACAATGACTTCTATGGTGATGTGATTTATAAACTTCGTAAGATTCTTGATCATGATCACTTTCATACTATCTATGTTAAACTTGTTAAAAGGTTTATCAAAAGAGGTTATGGCCCTGTCATGCTTGGTGGTGGACCCTTTTACAGTTTTCACTATGCTTTCCTCTTTAATTGTAAGATGACCAGACAGGCTGTGGACCCTAAAGCCCATTGGGAAGGTGGCGTTTGATGCTTGTCCGCGGTCTTGTCTTGTCGTGCCCTCAATGGTTTATTCTCTTGTTGCTCTGGCTTCTGCCAAGTCATCGTGTATCTTCATTGTGGCTTTCTAGACTTTTTTTTTATTTATATATACACGAGCATCTATGTGTTTTACTTTTTACTTATATTACCTTTTAACGCCGCCTTGTTGGTTAGAGAATATTTCATGGCGGGGATTTCTTTATTTACACTGTCCCGTTTAATTGGGAGGACAATAGGGTAAGTGCGAGGTTTGGTGCACCCTAGAACCTAGTTTAAACCAGTGGCCACTGACCGTTCCAAGGCGGAAGCCCTATTGTCATTTTTGTGTTTGTGATGTCGTTTGCATTTTTTATTACTTTTGCCTTCTCGTTTGTCTGTTTGCGTGTTTGTTTTTGTATTTTGTGGTTGACTGTCGTCATTAAATGCTACTTTTCCTGTCCGAGTTTTATATCTTTCTGTTTTTCTAAATGAACCTTTTGCAATAAATGAAATTGTTTATTCTCCTACGAACTCTCCTGTGTTTTAAAACGGTTCCTTTAATAAGGTGACAGTGTCTTACGCTGATTATACAGTCCATCTTAATCTAGTTTGAAACATTAACACCACGTTTCAGACAGCGAGTTTCAACACATGAACGTTGAACCTTATATATATTAACTTTTTCTCAGGCTACCTGCCTGCTGATTTTACCAACTTTGCAATTGTACAAAGCAACGATTCTAAAACACAATCATTTACAATGAGCTCCAAACACGATCTCCTATCAACATCCGTTGATTTCTAACTAAAAAATTGGTTCGAAACTTTACCTGTTCGAACCTATAACTATATAACAATACATATCCGCAATAAAGTAAAACAAAGGATTTGAACACGATCCTGCAAACCCTAACATTTAAAAGCTAAGTCTGTTAACATCATCCGTCGAGCTGAACAGTTCAATGAGCTATCCTGTATTAGAGCTCCAACCCTGTGTTAATATTAATGTCTCAGTCCTCATAGGTTGGGCTGGACAGTATCCTGAGCTATCACCAATGTCTTGTAGCTCAACCGTTTTTCTTTCACGCACGGAATACTACTTTGGTATATTAAACCTGCTGTGAAGACCAAAATAAACCTTTATCCTGATAGAACTCTACCGAACAAATTGCTTTCCGCCCGAAGAAATTAAGATCGATAGGGGTTCCAAGCAAAGGGACAGAGAGAAATATACCAACGATATTTTACTGGAATTCTCAGATTTGTCTATAAACCGATTTTCTCGCGCTATGCGATTCAAAGTGACGTGTAGACGTGCTAACTTCAACAACTTGCCATGAATTTACCTTAGATTATAATCACAACCTTAATAACTTTCAAAACTGCCTCTTAAATTAGCCAGAATAGTATGAAACAAAACACAATAACACGTTAATCATAATTTTGGTAGTTAGCATATTTTTGAATTAATGCTTCACTTTAAATAACACTTTACAAATAAACGCGATTTCAATTTATTTTCTTATATATTTGATACAAGTGCACACTTCCTTTTCAGTATTGAATGCTTAGGTGGACAATAGACAATTTTAAATTTGATTTAAGATCGGAATTATCGAAATGTTTTCAATAAAACATTTTTTTTAAATTTCAGAACTACTATTCAGTCGAATATTCAGTATAATGTGTCATATACTTAAGTATGCGCTTTGTAATTTAAAAGCGGACAAGCCAGCTGCATATCGGGTTACGAATGGCATTGTCTACATACTGAACGGATTGTCGGTAAATCTTTTGAAATTGTAAATGTGGTGATCTCAGAGGTGACGTTACACTTATTTAATTGATTTAAATATAAAACAAATCTGTTTTATTTAAATTTAATATTTATGGTTACATGTAATCGCAGTCATACGAGATAGTGGCATACTGACAAGATTTTAAACGTTTTCCCGTCGCGTACATTCAGGGTTTAAACAATTGTAACGGTAAATAGGAAGCATAAAGCTTATTTATTTTCTATCGTAATTGTTCAAGATCAGGAACATTTGATATAGATTACTGTCTAGTATTGGTCACCCACCATCGGGTTATATTTATTATTTTACAGCCATATTATAGAATTCACTAGGACGGTTATTAGCATGACTGTTAAATAAGTAGCTAAATATATGTACATAAGAATTTGAGTTACGATCAATATTTTCGTAAGAGAGTGCATGTCTTTATCAAAAACAAATCGCATGTTGTCTTTTTAAATATCCAGGGTCGGGATATGCAAACACGCCCAAAAAGAAAAAGCCAAACAAAACAAAAAACTAGGATCGGGATATGCATCATCCCAAAGAGACCGGATATAAACAAAGGAAAATTGATGTATATACATGGCTGGCATATTTAAATAACAGTGCAAAGTATTGCAGTCATAGTATTGTTACAGATGTGATTGTTATTATAGAAATATATACTATAGAACTGAAATAAGATTTAAATGTTTAATGATACATACGGATATAACCCCACCTCATCCATCCCTTACTCTATATCAATTGTTTCAAAATGTTAACTTTTTCATTTTTATATGCAGGAACGGGCCTGTTGGACCTACTTGTAGCTACGCGCCTGACCATGATATATTTATCATATTACAATAATATTATAAACACGAACATGAAAGTCGTGTAATTGTTGGGGTTTTCTGTTCAGATCGTTGTGCATCGCAATGGTCTCATCGATTTTCGTGAACGTTAAAAGTATCAGACTACAAAATCTCGATGTAGTTCGGTTGCTCGTGAAACAAAACGTTATACAGGCAGTTATAGAATAAATGTTCCTTATGCGGCTTTACTTTGGAGTTGTGATAAATAAAATTTCACATTCGTACCTGTTGAATTTATTAAACAGGTTGGATAACAGTGATGTGTTCAACATTTTATTTAAATATATGCAAACAGTTTTAAAAGTAAAATGATACAGGATTTGTAAGTCGAGGTGCTAAACATATTGCATAATAAAAAGTTTGCCATGTCTCCCCTATATTTTATAGTGTACCAAAAGTATAGTGTTTTTTTATTGATTTATATGCAAACAGTTTTAAATGCTTACTATGAAACTCAAGTTTGCCATGTGTCCCTTTAATACTGAATTTATTAAACTCGCTGGATAATTTTTATCCGACGAGTTTATTAAATGCAATGTGAAACAGGCATTCGTAAGATATTCTATATACTATATAATGTAATATCAAATGATGTCATTGTGTCGTATTATGTCAAATGATGATACAGTGTAACAAGATGGACCACCTATAGCACACCAATGGCAAGTCAAGAATGAATAAATTTACAAATTTATTTACAAATAGATGAATATATATGCAATGAAAATCAATTACAAAGTAGAAATATCAACGTTTTTAAAGCATTTCTATACACATTATATAATTCACTATTCACAATCTTAATTACTAATGAAATAATTACTTCACTTCCACGAATTTCTACAATGCTCCAACGCACGTCGCTCATTAGTGAGGGCTATTCGTCTCGGTATCCAACTTCCAGTGACGTATCTCCCACGCGACTCCAAATCGCACAACCTTTTCCGGCGATGGTTCCTGTCCCGGCATTCCTCATCCGGTGACGTTATCCAGTATCCGCGTAACTAGGCCCTCTTGCCTAGTGTCTGCGTGACTACTACCTGGTAGGTAGCCTAAATAGCGAAAGATGTGGTTCCCTCGTCATATGACTGCGTTCCACATCTACGATATCATAGACCACGCTCCCGACAATAAGCTCAATATCCGTAGCTAGCGTGTATACGGCCATATTGGTATGTCTCCCAAATAACGAATGCTGTGGTTCCCGCGTCCTAGTGACGGCGTCCCCACCACCGAACCCGTAGACCACGCCCTATATCCGCTTCTAGCGTATATACGGCTACAATGTATATACTCAGTCTTACAATGTTATCAAAAAAAAAGTTCTACAATACCACTCTGGTATCACCATACATAATAACAGCTTGCAATGCAATCTGTATTCAGAATGAATGAATAAACCCGAATTCTAAACTTAGATCATGGCGGGGGATTTCTTTATTTACACTGTCCAGCCTTCTCTCACATTCTTGGAAAAAATAATCTGGCTGTGAGTCCAGTTAGAGGAAGAAAAACATTCTGGCTCCCTCTTCAGTTGATATGATAAATGTAGATCTACTTCATCAACCATTGGATTCAACATGGAAATGTTTAACGACAACTTCTGCTGAAATGTGTTTAGAAGACAGTGATAGTATTCATGGTTGTAATAAATGTAGTATACATTAGCCATGGTAGTTATAAATGTGATACATGTGCTATACACTGGCATAAGTAGTAGTAAATTTGTTATCAAGTGGTCATGGTAGAAAGTTGGTATACATTGGTCATGGTAGTAATGCATGTGATATTCATATAAATATGGTTATACTTTATGTGGAATACGTTAAAAGAAATATAAAAAGATCGGACAGGGAAAGTAGCATTCAAGGAGGACAGTCAACCACAAAACACAGAAACAAACACGCAAACAGACAAACAAGAAGGCAAAAATAATAATAAAAGCAAACGACATCACAAACACAAAAGGGTTGACAATAGGGCTACCGCCTTGGAACGGTCAGTGGCAAAGTAGGTCACTGGGGGTTTAAACCGGTTCTAGGGTTCACCAAACCTCACACTTACCCTACTGTCATCCCATTAAAACAGGACAGTGTAAATAAATAAGAAATCCCCGCCATGATCTAATCTCAAACCAACAATGCAGCATCAATAGGCAATATAAGTAAAACACAAATACGCTTGTGTAAATATTATACAAAAAAACAATAGCCTAGAAAGCCACAATGAAGGTACTCAATGACTTCGCAGAAGCAAGAGAAACAAGAGAATAAACAATTAAATGCACGACAAGAAAGATCATAGACAAACATCGAACGCCACCTCCCCAAAGGGCTTTAGGTAGGCGTCATCATAGGATCCACAGCCTGTCCGGTCATCGTACAATTAAAGAGGAAAGCATAGTGGCGGACTGTAAAAGGGTCCACCACTAAGCATGCAGTACGTTGCAAAATGATAGGGTCATAACCTCTTTTAATAAACTTTTTAACAAGATAGTATGAAAGTGATCATGACCAAGAATCTTACGAAGTTTATAAATCACATCACCATAGAAGTCAGCTTGTGATAGTCCTTGTCGTAAGTCAGTAATGAGGCCATTTTGTTTGATAATTTGTTTTACAATCCCTCCTACGACAAAACGTAATTAGGTATTTTTATTTTTTCGTAAGAAATTTGATAGTTTATTGTTTTGTTTACCTCCTCCCAGATTTTAATAGAACATTTCATTATCTTCCTTTCAAATAAAATAATTAAACTATGCTTTACCTAATTTTTATTTTTTCCCTGCCTCCTACAGCAATTCTCTGTCTTGATGGTTCGTTAAACAAATAATACAAAATAATGGCCTATATATGATTGGCATTAGTCATGGTAGTATGTATATATTGCAATCCTGTGAGAGTGGCAGTGAATATTTGTCAACCTTCTAAGGCTATTTATTATACCGAAAAATATCTTTGTTAAATATTCCTTTGAAATAAAACATGAGAAAACTTTGTTACTTCTCTCTGTTCAAAATCACTATTTTCAGCACCTAGAAAATAATGTGCGGATGGTTCTTAGTGTTCTTTCGGAATTTTCAGCTGTGAACTGATGAGTAAACTTTTCAACTTGTCTTCAGAAAGCTGTGTAAACTGTGACCGCCATTGTAGTATACATACACTGTTCAGCATAGGACATCGCAATAGTCATATAAACTTGCTTTGACTTCACAATCATAAGACAGTACAAATTATACTGGGATGACATTACAAAAAAAAGACTCCATGGAGACATTACAAGCGATATGAGATATTACAAACATTGGAAAATAAAAGTCTGTGGAAATTTAACATGGGTGTTTGACAATGAGGTGTATTATTAATACATTGGTATCAGTGGTCATGGTAGTAATAAATGTAGTATGCATAGCTCATGGTAGTAATACATGGGGTATTCCGTTGATATGGTAGTAATGAATGGGTATTCAGTGGTCGTGATAGTAATAAATGTGATATACACTGGTCATGGTAGTAATACTTGTGATATACAGTGGTCATGGTAGTAGGAAATGTGGTAATGAGTAGCCATGAAAGTTGTACATGTGATGTACTTTGTACATGTTAGTAATCAATGTGGAATGCAGTGGCCATGGTAGTATTACAATACAAGGGCCCTGGTACTTGTGCGATGGACTGTGAATATCATCGACAAGCAAGAGGAATTAAACCCCAGGCTCTTATTTTTACAGGTATAGCTATTAATAGATGCACCAACAATCAAAATTTGCCAGTTAAGAATAAAAGTTTTTGTAAAAGTATAGAAAATAAATACATTATATAATTATTTTGATATATCTGTATATCTGTGATAAATTTGTGATTAAACCTCGTTGAGCAGCATAATGCATAAAATGATCATAAAAGTTTATCTTAAAGGGACACACGGCAATCTTGATTTTTTTAAAACTACGGCGTCCCGTTAGTTTTTCTCGTCACTTGCATTTGTTCAATCATTAATAGTAATTGTTAAAATAGTTCATAGCAAGTTATTTTTAAATATTACTAACTTTTTATAATAGTGCAGCAAAAATATATTAAAAAAATTGGCGAAATAGTGAAGAAAATCTAAATCTCAATTTCTTATTTAATTATATGCAAGCAGTTTTAAAGTCAAAATGACGCAGGATAACTAAATTGAGGAGCAAATTTTAATGTTTGAATAAAACTCAAGATTGCCATGTGTCCCTTTAAGCCATTTTTTTTTTTTTTATACTCAATTATTTTTTTATACTCAATGCTGGCGTTTAAGAAGCAGCTTCAGCCAAATGCAATGTCATGTTACAGACAAAGCTATGCGCTATATGCCAGTGTTAATAAGAATGGTATGGAACATTGCCCAGCAAAAGACGATCCCCTACACCACAAACACAACATCCAATCAATTCATAATTTAGAAGAGCAAAAGGTGGCTCACACAGAAAGCAAACAAGGACAAGCATAACTAAAGATTAAAACCAGCACGAGTTCCATTCAACAAAAACGGAAATATTCATATTAAACAAGATTGTTTGAGTAGATCTACAACAGCTCTTCTTATTCTATGATTAGTAAAATTAAACAACAAATATTCTGGCTTTCAAGTTGACGAAACAAATCTGGCCAGTGTATTAGGCGAAATAAAACTCGCGGCTTTAAAGAAATGAAAAACATATTCCGACTGAAAGGAAAATCCCAGCCCCCCACCCACTGAAAACAAAATGGTCGGTCCCTAAGAGAATTACGCTCGTATTGTGGTGAATCCTGTGGTAATCCCCCACCCCCCCACCGCCCACTGAAAATAAAATGGTCGGTCCCTAAGAGAATTACGCTCGTATTGTGGTGAATCCTGTGGTAAGTGATCTCTGATATTGTAATTATTTTAATGTATTTCTCGCGTGTATTAAGTCTAACGATGGATTGTCGAAATCTGATTGTATATTTCATGTTTTACAGGCTCTCTTGTATACATCAAGATCTCTTGTATGCCTAGAGCAGCATGGTCTCAAATATACAGTCAAATGTTGGGCATGTGGTCTCATAGGTCACAAACAGGACGTGTGTTGGAACTTTGTATAGGGGCACGGCAATGATGCCAACAATCACAGACACGCAGACATTCAATAAAAAGAAGTCAAACAAACAAACAATTACCAAAAGTTGCACACTTAACTGATCTATGTCTAAATAAAAAGGGTTTTAATATTGGTCACATTAACATACAGGGATTATCTACAAAAATTGACCAAATTAAATTAATGTTAAATTCTCCTTTAAATGAAATTTACGTGCTTGGAATCAGTGAGACAAAATTTACTAGTCAACATAAAACTGAATCATTCTATATTGGTGGTTTTCAAGTTCCATTTCGAAGGGATAGAATAGTAAACAGAGGTGGTGTTTTGATTGTTTGTGTTAAAAATGGCGTAAATTGTACTAGAAGAACCGATTTAGAAGATGATAATATAGAAATTATATGGATTGAGATTAAGCCAAATAAAAGTAAACCATTTCTTATTGGCTCGATATACAGACACCCCGAGTCTAGAGTAATATGGAAAGAATATTTTGATGAGCACTTAGAAAAAATTCAGTTAGAGGAAAAAGAATTAATTATTCTAGGAGATATAAATCGTGATTTACTTAATGCACAGATAAATATAGAATGGTCTAATTATATTTCATCATTAGGGCTTGTTCAAATGGTAAAAGAACCAACAAGAGAATGTCCAAATTCAAAAACTCTCATAGATCATGTTTATACTAATTTTGAAGAAAATATTATATGTGTAAAAGTACAAAAAATTGGCGTTAGTGACCATTATCCAATTTTCTGTACTCGTAAATTAAATTTTAAAGATAAAACAAATACTCACCAATCTATTAAGTATCGGTCTTTTAAAACTTTTATTGAGGAAATCTTTATTAACGATCTTAAAAGCATATCATTGAGCACACATGAAAGTTAAACAGATGCAAATGACTTACTTAACACCTGGGTGACTAATTTTTCAAGTGTTATTGATAAGCATGTGCCGCTTAGAATACATAGGGTTACAAAGCTCCAACAACCTGATTGGCTTAATTCTGATATTTTATATGCAATAAAGGAAAGAGATAAATGTAAAGCAAAAAATGATGCTCAAAATTACAGAATTTTAAGATATAAAGTATGTAATTTGATTAAAGAATCTAAGAAGTCCTCTTATGAAAGAAAAATTGAAGAAGGCAAATCAGATCCTAAGTCAATATGGAAAATATTTAAAGAGCACGGTGCCTCCACAAAAACTTCTCAAAAAGGAAATTCTGTAAATCAGATCAATAAAAACAGTAAAGAAATAACAGATAATTTTAAGATGGCAAATGAGTTTAATAATTTTTTTGTAAATATAGCTGCACATTTAAAAGAACCTATTTCAAACTCAGACTTTACAAAAGTAAAGCAATTTGTAAATCGCACTGTTCCAGACAAAATATACTTTAACATTCCTCTCATAACAGAAGAACAAACTCGTAAAATGCTTCTCAGCCTTGATACATCCAAATCCACGGGACTTGAGCAAATTGGTCCTAAATTACTAAAATTATCAGCCAATGTAATATCAAAAAAGTATTACATATATTATTAATTGTAGTATAAGACAGGGAATTTTCCCAGATACGTGGAAAGCTGCTAAGGTTAATCCCTTATTCAAATCAGGTGCATCTGATAATGTAAACAACTACAGACCAATTTCTTTTTTACCAACTCTTTCCAAGTTGATTGAAAAATATGCGCACAACTCATTTGTTGAGTTTTTAAATTATTATAAATTACTATGTAAATCTCAAAGTGGGTTTAGAAAAAGCCACAGCTGCGAAACGGCTTTAGTTCATATGATTGACAAGTGGTTAAAAGGATTAAATGAAGGTAAATTTGTTGGTGTAATAATGGTTGATTTTAGGAAAGCATTTGACTTAGTGGATCATAACATTCTTTTAAAATAAATGCAGATCTATAAATGTAGTGACACTACAGTTAAGTGGTTTAAATCTTATCTAACAGATAGGAAACAAAATGTTTCACTAAATGGGGTTCTCTCTGATAAACAGTTAATTACATGTGGTGTACCACAAGGCTCTATTTTAGGACCTCTCCTATTCTTATTATTCATAAATGACCTTCCTATATGTCTTGATGGTACTGTATTTAACACAGACATGTATGCGGATGATACCACTATCTACGATGTTAACACATCAAAAGCAGTAATTGAGCAAAACCTTCAAGCTGCTTTAACTACCCTCAATGCTTGGTGTCGAAATAATGGTATGGTTTTAAACACAGAAAAAACTAAAGTGCTCTTAGTTACTACACCTCAAAAGCGTGCAAGACTTGTTAATAACAAATTATTATTAACATACAATAACATTGAACTGCAACTTACAACAGGTGATAAAATTCTGGGAATGCATATAGATGAAAACTTGAAGTGGGATAATCACATTATGTATATTCGTAAGAAAATATCAACCAACATTTGGCTACTGTCAAGAATAAAATCATATATTCCTTTAAATTACCGGATAATATTTTATAAGGCATATGTTCAACCTCATCTAGATTACTGTAGTATAATATGGGGAAATACAAAGAAAGCTAACATACAACTGTTATTACGTTTGCAGAGAAGAGCATGTCGTACTATTTTAGGCGACCAATATACCACACTAAATGAAGCACTGGTTATCATTAATTCCCTTAATATCGAGCAAAGGATATTTCTCCAAAAGGCAAAATTTATGTATAGAGTAACAAAACATGCAGTCCCGTCATATATTTGTGATATGTTTCATCCTACTGTTATCTCGCAGAGAAATCTACGATCTGCTTACGAATTAAGTATATAACTCCAAGACCAAACAAAGAACTATTTAAAGGGAGTATGTCATACGCTGGAACAATTGTGTGGAATAGCATTCCTTCATATATTAGAGAATGTACTTCTTTAAAAAACCTTTACATCTAACTGCGTTAAATGGCTGAAAACACAATCATAATGTAATTATTGTAAAAGTATTGTTATGTTTGGCAGTTGTAGATAATTATTGACATCTTGTGTACTGTGTGGTACTTTATTATGCACACCACCACCTCAAACCATGTATATAATTATGTATATATATATTAAGAATGATGTGTACATGGTTGTAAATGTGTGTGCATGTGTGTGTATTTGGATGTATGTGTGCGCAATAATGTAAGTGCGCAATAATGTAAAGGAAATAGCACTGTTTTGTTACATTTGTTTTACATTGTACATGTATATGTATGACTTTGCAGAGGGTCCCAAGGGAGATAAGTGTTGGCTAATTGGGTCACCCTCTATAAATAAAGACATTCATTCATTCATTCAATAAGTTTGAGTTTTTTAAGACGTCAGTTACTTACTTGGGCCATGTTGTTTCTGCAAGGGTGTAGCCACCGATCCGGAGAAGACATCAGCCATTAAAGACTGGATAGCTCCAACCAACCTAAATAAGTTAAGACGGTGGCTTGGATTTGCTGGTAACTACAGCTGGTGTGTGAAGACCTTTTCGCAGTTGGCATAACCCCTGAATGCCTTGCTAAAGGGACATGGCACAACCAAAGCAGCCAAGAAGACCAAAAATACGGCAAAGATGGCGGCAGCGCCATGGATATGGGGATATGCTCAGCAGCAGGCATTCATACGCTGAAGAATGAATTGACATCACCACCAATACTAGCATATGCTGACTACACCCAGCCATTCATATTGCATCCAGATGCTAGTGGACACGGACTTGGCGCAGTGCTATATCAGAAGCAAGGGGGCGTAGTGCGAGTGATCGTATATGCAAGCCTCGGATTACGACCAAGTGAGAAGAACTATCCAGCACATAAACTTGAGATTTTGGCACTTAAGTGGGCATTGATATATCGGCTATATAATAAACGGTTTGAAATATGAAAGGGTTCATAAGTATATATAGAAACTATATATAAATAAAAAATAAAATGCAATTTGATAACTCCATAGTTATATAGCTTTAAATTAAAATATGACCTACGTAAAATAATTATAAAATAAACGACACATGTGACAACATGCCAACCACAGACAGGAGGTGGAACCCAGGCGCATAGCTGCCTATACACGAGTACGCGGCTGAATCCACATGATTCTGACAAAAAACCCTCAGAACGCCCAGAATGCACCAGATTGCACCATTGTTTTCAAAATGTTCCGGGGGGCATGCCCACGGACCCCACTAGCACAATTATGAATCCACATGTATAGAGGGCTAGCTACGCCCCTGGAACCTATCACATATGTCGTCCAATCAAATTCAAACAAAGTGGCATCTGGACAGGTGGTCGTCTCTGGCTATTATGCAAGGCGGAGTGTCCCCTGAAATAAATAATATAAAATAATGACATATCGAGCTAACCAATGAAAGTGAGATGCTCTTGTATCACAGATAAGTAAGGAAACGGAACACATACATACCTTACACAAACACTGATTGAGCAGTCGCCACTGAAAACCGGAAGCTAAAACCATGTACAGTCAACAATCCACCAGAGGCTGCGACCGTGGGCGAGGTCGGGCTATGAGAAGACACGAGCCGTATCACAGGGACCACCTCCCGGACCTCCCGGACCACCTCCCGGAATCGGTAGATAACACACTACCGAGGGCTACGCCAGATGATAGGCTTCAATCTGACGGAAGTACCAGGAGTCGTGCCGTCGCTAGAGCCCAGGACGACTTGAAGGTAGCTAAAGACTGGGCAGCCTTTTATGACCGGGTCTTCACTACCAAGCGATACACGTTACCTAGGCCTAGTCACTGCCAAATGATTCCAGGGGCGGAGACTGCCATTGTTGAGATCGACAACATTCTGACAACTAGCGTCGACAAGATAGGGGAGATATTGACAACACACTGTCACACACTCCAAACGGAGGCGGAGGCGTGGATAGAGAACTCACCGGATGCAAATCAAAACCTGATGGAGGGGGTTACAATCGCAACAGTCGCAGCAGCGGGATAGCATGGAGGCGATGGTGCTAATCTTGGCAAAAACCATGCGAGAAACCATGGGCGCCATAATTAACAAACAATAACTCACTCTCGGTATGTTGAATACCAGGCCCTTTTCTGGGCCACACACAACTTTCGACATTGTCAAACATAAAGTACTTAGTACTATAGTAATTTTGCATAACACACACACAAAAGTAGGGACATACATGACATGACCCATTGCAAATATATACACAAGTGTATAACTAAAACTAAATATACATTCAAAGCAAAACGATAAACATGGACGATTTGCGTCCTTTTCGTAATAAAGGCGAATGAATTTGGATATGCGAAAGTTATAGCATTCACTGCCTGATACACTAGTTTGAAAAAACAAATGGCCTTGGTATATTTATGTGTATGTATATGTGCCTGGGCATCCATATATGTATGGATGTGTATGTACATGGATGTGTACATGTATGTATGTGCCTTCCAGCTAGCTACAAGTGTCATAAATACACACTATATAATTAAATATATAATTCTCAGTAATAGAAATGAAAAAAAACATCTGTGGACTTTGTTTGGGTCCAGAACTGACTTGATTAAGAAGTGGAGATGTAACTGTGGTGTATTTTGAGAGCACGTTCACTGGGGATTGAGTCCACAAACGTGATTTAGGTTAATCGTTAAGTGCTGATAATAAGATAATAAGTTAGTAAACGGCAATGGTGTGCCGAAGCTGGATATCGTCGCACCTAGTGAGATATTGGCACGCCAATATTGCATACATTCTACGATGAAACAAAAAGACAATAGGAATATCTTTAATAAATATTTTTATACACATGTTTTGTTTTCCATATATATTATAGGAAGATTCCTAATTCAATCTAGACTATAACATAAATGTCACAAAATATGTTTTGTTGAATCTATAAGATCTAACAGCAGTATTTCAAATGTAAATTTTGTAAATATATATTCAGAGTGTAGATCTACTCAGTATTCTGTTCC